>CAUYLG010044121.1:0-105536 GCA_963573385.1 Cacajao melanocephalus | reverse complement strand
CATTTTTGTGGATTTATCCACCTGTCGTCTTTGTAATTGCCGACTTTCAGATTGGGTCTGAGTGGACGTCCGGCTTGTTGGTGATGAAGTTTTTTCTGTTTCTTAGTTTTCCTTTGGCGGATGCCCCTTCCCCACAGAGCTCGGCCTTCCCGGGTTCAGCTGTGCTTACTGTGAAACTCTCAGTCCTCAGTGCTTCCAATTGCTGTTCTCCTTGTGGGGATGGGACCAGCCGAGCCTGACTCAAAGGGCACCCAGTCCTGTATACTCTGCACCGAGAAGCGCCGCACTGCGGCGCTCGCAAAACAGCCGCGCTGGCCAAAAGAGTGACGCTGGCGACCCATGTGGCTCCTCCACTGGGTATCTCCCAGTTTGCGGGCAACAGAAATTCGACTGAAATTGCGGCGTCCACTTGCTCTCTGCGCTTTCACTGGGAGCTACAATCCTGAGCTGCTGCTAATCGGCCATCTTGGATTTCTCTCCGACGAAAGTTTAACAATAATATTTGACTAAAACTTTTAGCAAGGCCGGGCGCGGTGGCTCACACCTGTAATCCCAGCACTTTGGGAGGCTAAGGTGGGTGGATTACCTGAGGTCAGGAGTTTGAGACCAGTCTGACCAACATGGTGAAACCCCGTCTCAATAAAAAAACAAACAAACAAACAAATAAATAAATATAAAAACTTTTAGCAAACTAGGAATAGGACACATTCTTCAGTTGATAAAGGGTATCTGTGACAAACCTAAAGCTAACACAATAGTTAACAGTAAAGACAAAACTGTTCTAAGATCAGGAACAAGGCAAGAATGTCTATGATTTCCCCTTCTATTCAAAATTGTATTGAAAGTTCCAGCCCAGTGGAATAAGGCAAGTTGTCTGTGTTCATGAACAACATGAGTATCTCCAGAAAATACAACAGAATCTACAATAAAGCTACTGGAATAGGAGAGTTAGCAAGGCTGCAGGATAAAAGATCAATATACAGAATCAGCTATATTTATATATACTGTAAATAATCAGAAATGAAAAATAATACCACTTATAATTGCATAAAATATGGAATACCTAGTGACAAATTTGACAAAAGATGCATAAGAACTTCACAAAACATGCTGAGAGAAATGAAAGATGATCTAAATAAGTAGAGAAACAAAGCATGTTCACGGGTTAAAAGATTCCATATTGTTAAGTCAATTCTCTCCTAATCTACAGATTCAGCACAATCCCAATAAAAATACCAGCTGCCTGTTTGATAATCTGATTTTTAAATTCATATGGAAATACAAAGGACAAGAAGCCAGACAAAAAAAGAGTACATACTGTATAATTCCATTTAGATAAAATTCTACAAAATCCAAAGTAATCTGTGAGTGACAAAAAGCACATCAGCGGTTGCCTGGAAGTAATCACAAAAGGACCTGAGGAAACTTTCAGAGATGACAGATATAGTCATAACTTTGATTGTGGTAATGGTTGCAGATGTACATACATAGATCGAAAGCTTGCTGGGTGCAGTGGCTCATGCCTGTAATCCCAGCACTTTGGGGTGCCAAGGCCAGGTGGATCACCTGAGGTCCGGAGTTCAAGACCAGCCTGGACAACATGGTGAAACCCGATCTCTACCCCCCCAAAAAAATAAATAAATAAGCTGGATGTGGTGGCAGGAGCCTATAATCCCAGCTACTCAGGAGGCTGAGGCAGGAGAACTGTTTGAACCCAGGAGGTGGAGGTTACAGAGGCTGAGGCAAGAGAACTGCTTAAAGCCAAGAGGCAGGGGTTGCAATGAGCTGAGATTGTGCGCCACTGAACTCCAGGCTGGGCAACAGAGTGAAACTTTATCTCAAAAACAAAAAAATAAAAACCAAAAACCAAAAGAAAGTTATCTAATTTTATACTTTGAATACTGTATGTCCATTTTATCTCAGTAACATTTGTTTAAGAATAAATATAGGATTCCAGCCTGGAGAAAGCTCGTGCGGTGACATGAAACTGCTCACCCACCATCTGCTGAGCTCGCATGTGCGGGGGATGGGGCCCCATGGCTTCCCCCTGCACCTCTAGGCTAACAAGGTCCGCATCTGCCCCGTGGAGTTCAACCCCCAATTCGTGGCGCCTATGATACCCAAAGTTGAATGGGCGGCGTTCCTGGAGGTGGCTGATAACTTGCACCTGATCCAGGTGCCTAAAGGGCCGGTTGAGGGGTATGAGGAGAATGAAGAGTTTCTGAGGACCATGCACCACTTGCTGCTGGAGGTGAGAAGCAGCCCATCACATGCTTCCCGGGCCACCTGCCTCCCGCACTGAGGCTGCCAGTGCTCAGCTCTGTCCCTCCCCGCCCGCAGGTGGAAGTGGTGGAGGGCACCCTGCAGTGCCTGGAGTCTGGCTGTATGTTCCCCATCAGCTGCGGGATCCCCAACATGCTGCTGAGTGAAGACGAATCTGAGAATTGATTGTGCCAGGCGCCAGTTTTTCTTGTTATGACTGTGTGTATTTTTGTTGTGTATACCCTGTTTCCGAATTCCGCCATGTGTATCCCCAACTCTTGATCCAACAACATGTGAAACACGCAGTGCTCTTGAGCTCCATAGTATACATTTTTTTCTCATTAAAGGTTCAAAACAAAATTTAAAAAAAGAATAAATATAAATAAGTGAAACAAATGTTTTAAATACCCTATGTATTCTTGGTACAAAAATTTTTACCTCGTCATTTAGAGTGCAGTGTGATTGAAGATGGCTCATATTTATGTACTCATTTATTCACTTTTATTTATTTATATATTTTTTATTTTTTTGAGACAAGGTCTTGCTCTGTCACCCAGGCTGGAGTGCAGTGGCTCAATCACAGCTCACTGCAGTCTTGAACTGCTGGGCTCAAGTGATCCTCCCACTTTGACCTCCCAAAGTGTTGGGATTACAGGTGGGAGCCACTGTACCTAATCAGATGGCTCAAATTTTTAAAAATCTTAAGTCTAAACCCTTCTGTGGTTTGGTTTTTTAATTTAGATTTTTGACTTGCTTTTATTATAGATAAAAAATAGAGCAGGCATGATAGTTCACATCTGTAATCTCAGTACTTTGGAGGATGAGGCAGGAGGATCACTTGAGGCCAGGAGCTAAAGACCAGCCTGGGCAACACAGTGAGACTCTGTCTCCACAAAAATTTTAAAAATGATTAGCTGGGTATGGTGGTGTGCACCTGTGGTCATAGTTAGTTGGGAGGCTGAGGTGGAAGATCACTTCAGCCCAGGAGATCAAGGCTGCAGTGAGCCATGATCATGCCACTGCACTCTGCACTCCAGTCTAGTTGAAAGAGTGAGACTCTGTCTCAATAAAATAAAATAATCCTCACAAAGACATGTAGCTTGCAATGGATGAAGTGTGTTGTTGGCTCTATTTAATAAATCATGTTACTTGTTTTTCAATTCCCTCCAAAGGATGATAAATTTCTATCTTCTGTAATATCAGCATTTTTTCTTGAAACTAATGAATTCATTAGTTTCATATTTTTAAACAATATATTAAATTTGAACCTTTCTTTCGGAGGATTAGAAACATTCTGTTTCCAATGTTTTCAAGTGATAGACTTACCAGTTTTTAGAGGAGGCACAATATTTCTCTACCCAAAACACATATAGAGGGTAACATTTCTAAACATCCATCTTCAAATTGCTTTCTCCATGGCACAAATTTAAAGTATAGCTACCTTTGCACTCAATGCTAAAATACCACATTCACCCTAAAAAGAGTGTTTGTGCCTCTTACACCAAATTTCCTAGGGAGCATACTACTAAAAATCACTTGTCAGCACAGAAAAAGTTGGAATATTTGTAATACATTTTGTAAAAGAAAATTGGGCTGGGTGAGGTAGCTTGTGCCTGTAATCCTAACACTTTGGGAGGCCAAGATGGGAGGACTGCTAGTGTTCAGGAGTTCAAGACCAGCCCGGGAAACATAGACTCCATCTCTACAAAAACTAAAAAAAAAAAAAAAAAAAAGCTGAGTGTGGTGCTGCACACCTGTAGTCCCAGCTAATTGGGAGACGGGGGTGGGAGGACTGCTTGAGCCTGGGAAGTAGAGGATGCAGTGAGCCGTGATCATGTCACTGCATTCTAGCCTGGGTAACAGAGTAAGATCTTGTATCAACGAGAAAAAAAAAAAGAAACAGAGAAAGAAAGAAAAAAAAAAGTGTCTTACTCTAAAATTTAGAATAGACTGAATAGAAAAGGAAAGGAATTAGGGAGTATCTTTGATAAGCCAAATGAAAAATGATGAGGGTTTCCACAAGGCCATGATAATGAAATCAGAATGTGCTTGGTTTACAACACCTTCTATGTCAAAGACTTTTCTGAGTCTTACATTGAATCCTTGGTGACACCTACCAGAATGAAAGGCATCATATGATAAGTCTTTGTTCTAATATAAATAAGGTAAATATTGTACTTATTAAGTTATCAATTTTTAAGGTTCATTTGTTTGTTTTTCAGGATTTTTCAGAGCTGATTCACAATTCAACATTCTGCATTACCAAACATGGCCAATGTTGGAGAAAAGAAATGGCTTCCAAGTTATAGATTTGTTGCCAGGACATAACAAAAAACAGACCACTATGTATGTGATGGAAATCTTTGGCAAAAGGCCTCTGTAATGCAAGGGGAAGTAATGATGAATTCCCACCAACTGCAAGCAACCATAAAATAAACAAGCATTCTTCCAACTGGCCAGGCTCTGCAGACTTTTCAGAAGATGCAATTCTGACACTACCTCAAGCTGGGTATACTGCAATTAAACTCTGACACCATCCATACAGAGTCAGCATAGACCCCACAGGTTAAAAGCAAAGTCCTCGACAAGACTGCCTCACTTCCAACACCAGCCATAAGTTGTTGTGGGGGCAGCGGGTGCGGCAAGACCACCAGCATATCTGGCTGACTAGCTACAAATTCAGGAGTACCCACAGCCCTCCCACATTCAATAATTTACTAGAACAACACATAGAATTCAGAAAAGCACTATACTTATTATTATAGTTTTATTATAAAGGATACACAAAGGCAGGGTGAGGTGTGGGAGGGCAAGTAGAGCTCCTGTACCCTCTCCTTGTGGAATCTGGGAGTGTCACCCTCCTGTGTTCATCAACCAGGAAGCTCTACTGAGCTTAGGTTGTCTAGAGTTTTAATTTTTATTACATAGTCATGACTGATTAAATGATTGGCTAAATGACTGAACTCAATCTCCTGGGCTCTATCCTAACCTTCTAATAATGTGGTTGGTCTTTCTAGTGATCAGCCCCCATTCTGAAACTATCCAGGGGCCTACCATGACTCACCTCACTAGTATAACAAGACAATCCTATGTTTCAGGAAATTCCAAAGGTTTCAGAGACTCTGAGCCTAAATCTGGAACAAAGACCACAGAAATTCTTTATTGTACCACAAGATACTAAGGCCTAAAAATGTGTGCTACTTTTATTGGGTTTTCTCTATTTCTCGAACATACACTTCACCTTAAAAGGCCAAAATTACTACCATTTTCAAGTTTGTGACAGAATAAAATCAAGAATTTTCAAACTGTCTTTGCCAAAATTATGACAGAAAAATCTGACATAGGAATATTATGATAGTGAAAGAAATCTGACCTAACCAACTCCATCTTGCTTCTAACCTCCAAGCTGCCCTTGTACATTCTGAGCATGGGCCAAAACTAACTAGCAGGAGTTTAGTTTACTTTGAAACAAAGATGGTGACAGCCCCTACTGGGAAAAACCCTCTGAAGGTCTGGGGACAAGACCACTTTTTTAAATCTGACAAATTAGCCACATGATTAAAAATTACGGCTCAGGAGTTATTCAGCCAGAGGCCACAAGATTCCTAACCTCCTGGAGTCTCTTAAAGATAACATCACTATAAACCCTAAGACTAGTTTTGAAGGTATTTTTCAGATCCTGCATTCTGACAGACCAGCTGGTGCTAACCAGGCAAGGTAAACTGGCTCATCTGGTCTTGTGGTCCCCACTCAGGGGCTTGCTCAGCTCAAGAGGACAGCTTCAACTCCCTATGATTTCATCCCCAACCCAACCAATCAGCATTCCCCATTCCCTAGCCCCCTGCCCACCAAACTATCCTTAAAAAAATCCCTAGCCTCAGCTGGGTGCAGTGGCTTACACCTGTGGTCAGGAGTTTGAGACCAGCCTGGCCAACATGGTGAAACTCCATCTCTACGAAAAACACAAATATCAGCCGGGTGTGGTGGTGCACACCTATAATCAAAGCTACTCAGGAGGCTGAGGTGAGAGAATTGCTTGAACCTGGGAGGTGCAGGTTGCAGTGAGCCAAGACTGCACCACTGCACTCCAGGCTGGACGACAGAGCAAGACTCCATCAAAAAACAAAGAGAGCAACAAAACCAACAAACTCTAGCCTCAGAAGTTTTGGGGAGGCTGATTTTAGTAACAAAACTCCAGTCTCCTGTTTGGCTGGCTGTGCGTGTATTAAACTCTTTATTGCAATTCCCCTGTTTTAATAAATTGGCTCTATCTGGGGAGTGGGCAAGGAGACTCCATTGGGTAGTTACAGTTCAAATTGGTCTTATTTTGGGGGAGGGAAGATTAAAATGTTATTATAACATTCTGAGCCAGCATGGTAGCTCACACTTGTAATCCTAGCACTTTGAGAGGCCAAGATGGGAGGATCACTTGAGCTCAGGAGTTTGAGGCCTGCCTGGGAAATACAGTGAGACTCTGTCTCTACAAAAAGATTTAAAAATTAGTTGGGCGTGGCGGTGTATACATGTAGTCCCAGATACTCGGGAGGCTGAGGTGGGAGGATTGTTTGAGCCCAGGTTGAGGCTGCAGTGAGCCTTGACTGTGTCACAACACTACAGCCTATGACACAGTGAGACCTTGTCTCAAAAGACAAAAGCAAAAACAACAAAACATTCTGAAGAAAATATTTAAACTGATTCTTTAAAAATTCACATAAAAAATAATTTCAACTTTCATTTGAGATTCAGGGGGTACACCTGCAGGTTTGTTACCTGGGTATATTGCGTGATGCTGAGGTTTGGGGTATGACTGATCTCATCATCCATGTAGTGGGCACAGAACCCAACAGCTACTTTTTCAACTCTTGCCCCTTCCTTCTCTGTCCCCTCTAAGTAGTCTCCAGTCTTTTGTTGCCATCTTTTTTGTTTTGTTTTGTGCTAAGACAGAGTCTTGCTCTGTTGCCCAGGCTGGAGCACAGTAGCACGACCTCAACCTCCATCTTCTGGGTTCAAGTGATTCTCCTGCCTCAGCATGCCAAGTAGCTGGGATTACAGGTATGTGCCATGACACCGGGCTAATTTTTTTTATTTTTAGTAGAGATGGGGTTTTTCCAGGTTGGCCAGGCTAGTCTTGAACTCCTGACCTCAAGTGATTCACCCACCTTGGCCTCCCAAAGTGCTGGTATTACAGGCGTGAGCCACTGCACCTAGCCTGTTGCCATCTTTATGGCCATGAGTATCCACTGTTTAGCTCCCACTTATAAGGGAGAACCTGCAGAATTTTATTTTCTGTTCCCACCTTAATTCACTTAGGACAATGGCCTCCAGCTACATCAATGATTTCATTCTTTTTTATAGCTACATTTTTTTGTTTGTCTTGGTTTCAGGCAGGGTCTTATTCTGTCACCCAGGAGTGCAGTGGAGCAGGCACAGCTCATTGCAGCCTCAAAACTCCTGGGCTCAACTGATCCTCCCACTTCAGCCTCCTGAGAAGCAGGGTCTACATGTGTGAGCCATCATAAAGCGGAAAAAGCCAGATAATTTTTTAATTTTTAAAAGAAATGGAGGTCTCACTATGTTGTCCAGGCTGGCGTCAAACAATCCCCCTACCTTGGCTTCCCCAAGTGTTGAGATTATAGGTGTAAGTCCCTGTGTCCAGCTGATTGTTACTGCTGACTTACATTCAGAGTTCTAGCTCCAGAAAAGAATGACACTATTGAGAAGAATCCTTCCTTAAGGACAGCAATAAATGGCTCAACAGGACCAAAAAAAACACACACAAAAAACAAAATCTGACAGAAAATCCAGCAGCCTAGTAAGCAGGCTTTTTCCACTTTATGAAGCGATTTTAGCAGTTGGAGCAGACAGTTCAAAGGTAAGTGATCATTCATCCCAAAGAAACAAGTTATAAACAAACAAAACTGGGAGCAGTCAGTTGACCTTGAACCAGCTGCTTCATTTATACAGTTTAACTAGTTACAAAGGAATATAATTATATAGCAAGCACCTGTGCAAACACTGTCCAGTTTTAACAATGCCATCTTCCAAAATCCCTCCACACAATCCCTCCTGATCAAACCCCTCCCTCTACCCCATTTAAAGTCAATATTATGATAATCATTTCCTTATAGCTTTACCAACTAAATATGCATTTCTAAACACTCTAGTTTTTCTCCTCATACAATTTTTAAAAGTGAGATATAACTCACATGTAACATTTACCACAAAGCCTGTAGCTTAAGGGTTTTTAGTATACTCACAAAGCTATGCAATCATAACCATTATATAATTCCAGAACATTTTTATCGCCCAAAAAAGAAACTCTACCTGTTAGCAGTCACTTCTCATTTCCCTCTACTCCAGCCCCTGGCTACTACTAATCTACTTTCTGCCTCTATGAAATTGTATATCCTGGACATTTCATAGAAATGAGATTATATAATATGTTTACATTTGTGTTCTAGTTTGTCTGTTTCTGTACTTTACGTAAGAAAACGCCAAGTTGCTCTGCAAAATAGTTGTACTAATTTATACACTCAGCGGCAGCACTTATGGATTCCTATTGTTTTGCATACTCATCTATACTTGGTTTTGTCACACTTTAACCCATTATTGATGGTCATATAATATATTTTTGTGATTTTATTTTGCATTTTCTTTCTTTCCTTTTTGAGACAGTCTTGCTCTGTTGCCCAAGCTGGAGTGCAGTGGCATGACCTTGGCTCACTGTAACCTCTGCGTCCCAGGTTCAAGAATACTCATGCCTCAGCCTCCTGAGTATCTGGGATTACAGGTGTACACCACCATGCCCAGCGAATTTTTTTGTATTTTTAGTACAGACAAGGTTTTGCCCTGTTGGCCAGGCTGGTCTCAAACTTCTGGCCTCAAGTGATCCACCCACCTTGGCCTCCCAAAGTGTTGGGATTACAGGTGTGAGCCATCACACCCAGCCTATTTTGCATTTTCATAATTACTAATGAGAGTAAGTTATCTTTTCATGTATTTATTAATCATTTAGAACTCTTCTTTATGAACTGTCCAAGTCCCTTGGCCATTTTTCAATCATACTATCATTTTATTTTATTGATTTACAGGTTTTTGTTGTTTTTTATAAAATATAAGAGGTGAGGTTTCACTATGTTGCCCAGGCTGGTCCAAACTACTGAGCTCAAGTGATCTGCCCATCTCAGCCTCCCAAAGTGCTGGGATTACAGGAGCCACATGTGCTGGGCTCAGGAGTTCTTTATATATTCTGAACCCAAGCCCTTTGTTACTTTTATGTGTCACATTATCTTCTCACACCTTGTGGCTTGTCTTTTCACTTCTTTCATAGTGCCTTTTAATAACTAGACATTCTTCTTGTTTTTTTTTTTTTTTTTTATATGAAGTTTCACTCTTGTTGCTCAAGATGGAGTGCAATGGGGTGATCTCCGCTCACTACAACCTTCGCCTCCAGGATTCAAGCAATTCTCTCTCCTGCCTCAGCCTCCGGAGTAGCTGGGATTACAGGTGCCCACCACCACGCCTGGCTAATTTTTGCAGTTTTAGTAGAGACGGGGTTTCACCATATCGGCCAGGCTGGTCTCAAACTCCTGACCTCAGGGGATCTGCCCGCCTTGGCCTCCCAGAGTGTGGGGATTATAGGCGTGAGCCACCATGCCTGGCGAAATTCTTCACTTTAAATGTAGTCAAATTTAGAAATCTTATTCTTTATATCCTGTTTTTTTTTTAATTTCTCTATTTTAAGGGCATGCAGATTTTCTTCTGTACACCTTCTAAAAGTGTTACTGTATTACTTTTCGCATTTAAAACTATAATTCACCTGGAATTGATTACTTTTGTAAAGAGACACGTCTTTCAATTTCTCCATATGAATATTCAGTGGATTTTGCCTACAGCTTTATAGTGCCACCTCTGTCATAAATCAAGTGTCTGCATATGTATAAATTTGATCCTGGGCTTGTCTTCCTCCCACTAACTCTACTCGTCCTATTAGTATTTCTTATCTAAGTTAAGGGTATCAACACACATCATTAATCACTCAGGGAATCTGAAGACAATCAATCCATACACCACTGATTTAACCTCTTACATATTTCTCACATTCAAATATTTTCTTTATTTCAAACATTCCCCTAACATCTTGATAATGGCAATGGCCTCTTAACTGGTCTTCCAACTGCCAGCACTGCCCTCTATTAATAACTTTTATTTTAACATTTTTAATCATACAATTCACAAATTCTCATGGCCAAAACCAGTAGCAAACTGAATAAAAGCTGAAAGCTTCTTTTTCACTTTTCTTTTTCACAGGTAATCACCATTAGAACAATGTGGTTTTAATTTTTCCAGACTTTTCCTTGCATTTGTCTCACACCTTGTGGCCCCGAGTAGCTGGGATTACAGGCATGTGCCACTATGCCTGAATAATTTTTGTATTTTTAGTAGAGACGGGTTTTTACCATGTTGACCAAGCTGCTCTCAAACTCCTGACCTCAAGTGATCTGCCCACCTCAGCCTCCCAAACCGTTGGGATTACAGGCGTGAGCCACTGCTTCTGGCTCTCTTTGCTTCTTTAAGCCTTAAAGGGTACTCAGTTTTTGCCAGGCATGGTAGCTCACACCTGTAATCCCAGCAATTTGGGAGGCTGAGGTGGGCGGATCACCTGAGGTCAGGAGTTCGAGACACGGCGAAACCCCGTCTCTACTAAAAATAAAAAATAAAATAAAATAAATTTTTTTTAAAAAGGGCTGGGCGCGGTGGCTCACGCCTGTAATCCCAGCACTTTGGAAGGCCGAGGCAGGCGGATCACGAGGTCAAGAGATCGAGACCATCCTGGCAAACATGGTGAAACCCTGTCTCTACTAAAAGCACAAAAAATTAGCCGGGCGTGGTGGTGCGCGCCTGTAGTCCCAGCTACTCGGGAGGCTGAGGCAGCAGAATTGCTTGAAACCGGAAAACGGAAGTCGCAGTGAGCCGGGATTGCGCCACTGCACTCCAGCCTGGTGATAGAGCGAGACTCTGTCTCAAAAACAAAACAAAACAAAACAGAAACAGCTACTTGGGAGGCTGAGGCACGAGAATCACTTGAACTCAGGAGGCGGAGGTTGCGGTGAGCCAAAATTGCACCACTGCACTCCAACCTGGGCAACAGAGAGAAACTCTGTTTCAAAAAAAAATTCAGTTTTTAGATTAAAAAACAACCTTTAGCAAATCTTGACTCCCTCCACAAGAAAATGAACATATATACAAAACTGGGAATATAATTTTAGGAGATTTATGGCACTTCTAAAACCACTCAGGGTCCATGGATCTCAGGTAAAAAAGAGTCCATGCCACCTCATCCCTTGAGCAATGCCTATAGCCCTCTGTGACTTTCTGCCTACCCATCCATATTTGATTAGCAGCTTATAATCTAGTAACATATAATCTGTACTTTTTTATGGTCTGTGCTTTTTTTTTTTTATTGAGACAGAGTCTTGCTCTGTTTCACAGGCTGGAGAGCAGTACAGTGGTGTGACTGTGGCTCACTGCAGCTGTGACCTCCTGTACTCAAGCAATCCTCCCTCCCACCTCAGCCAACTGAGCAGCTGAAATTAAAAGTGTGTACTACCACACCTGGCTTTTTTCTTTTTGTAGAGACAGGGTCTTACTATGTTGCCTAGGCTAGTCTCAAACTCCTGCCTCAAGTGATCCTCCCATCTTGGCCTCCCAAAGTGTTGGGATTACAGGCGTGAGCTATCATACCTGGGCTACTACAATGCTCTGGACTTTTAATGTCCTAAACATACAATGCTATTTCGTAAGATCTTAGAATGACCTTTCTGCCTCATTTAATGAGCTAACTCCAAAAAGAACACCTTGCTTAATGACTAGGTTGGGTTACATATCTTCACTTTTGTACTCCCGAGCACCCTCGACACACATTTAGTACAGCCCTTAACATACTGAACAGGTTGAAACGTGACTGTCACCCATGGATGCAGCTTCCTCTGCAGCTCTCTCAAATGATGGCTGTTGGATTTCACACCTTTGTACCACTGGACCTAGAGGTAGGGGATATCCTGCTGGCTCATTTCATCTTCAGGCATTCTCCCTCTGTTCTCCATAAAAACACCCAGGTTTGAAATGATGTCATCAGACTACAACAACCATTACCCCTCCTTGCTAAAGTCACAAACAAACTTTTGAGAAATCCCCCTCACTCTTTAAATATTTTTATGCCTATATCACTGACATTCTCCTTATCATGCCTTCTGTCAGGAGTAATTTCAGTATCTTCACACAATCTTTCCAAAATCCTAGCCTGGTAAGTTTCAGAAAGCTACACAGAAAAGCTGACTAGTCTCACTTTATGTGTATGATCACTAAATTTGGCTGTTCATACTACTGGAAATCAGACCATACTTCTTAGTGTATTCTTTCTCCCATCCTTTTAAAAGACTATATCATACCTCATTCTCTTTCTTCAGGCTCTCAGCTAATCACCTCACTTTCCATTTCAGTGAGAAAAAAAAATTTTTTTTTTAGACAGGGTCTTGCTCTGTCACCCAGACAATCACAGTCACAGCTCTGCGCAATTACAGCTCACTGCAGCCTCGAACTCCTCAGGCTCCCACCTCAGCCTCCCAAGTAGCTGGAACTACAGGTATGCAACACCATGTCCAGGAAATTTTTGTATCATTCATAGAGATGGGGTTTTATCATGTTGCCCAGGCTGGTCTCGAACTACCGGGCTCAAGTGATCCTGCTGCCTTGGCCTCCCAAAGTGTGGGGATTACAGGCGTGAGCCACCGCACCTGGCCTCAACCAATCAGAGAAGAACTTCAATAAGCTGTCTTTACGTCATCTACCCAACCATAATCTGTGCTGCATTCCCCACATCCTCCCCTATTCCTAGGGGAGGATTGTTTGCACTCCTGGCTAGGCTAATCTACTGCTTATTTACTAGATCCCATCCCCTCTCAACTACAGAAGGACACTGCATCAGCCATTCTCCTTTATCTTGCATTATCAGATTTCCTCTTGCTATTGAATCACTTCCATCACGGTATATATGTAGACACTGTTACCTTTTTCAAATAAGAAAACTCTCTTGATCCCTCCGCCCATCTTTGCATTTTATTTCTGCTCTTTCTAACAGCAAAACTCCTTGAACAAATTAGTTATCTCTATTTTCTTTTTCCCTTTATTTCTTGACTCACCAATTAGGTTTTGTCCCCACCATTCTATCAAAACAGCTAATCAATGTCAACACTGACATCACATTGCTACAATCCACAGGCAATACTCAGACTTCATGTCACTTGATCTGTCTATATCCTTTGGCTCAGGTGATCACATGCTATTCCTGAAGTACTCTTTTTATGTGGTTTCTAGGACACTATATTGTCTAAGTTTTCCTCTTTCCTTTTGGGTTTCTCCTCATTCTCTTGATCTCAGAAAACTGGAATGACCCAGGGTTCAGTTACTCCCTAAGTGATCACATCTAGACATACAGCTTCAAGACCTTTTCATATGGTCAAAGTTCAACATTTGTATCTCTAGCCCTGTTTTCTCCTTGAAATCAAGACAAACATACCGAGTTACTCACACAGATGTCTGGAGGACATCTCAAGATAGTTACTGAAAGTTCCCAAGGATTAAAGGTCCCAGGATCAAATGACTCTTTTTCAGAGGTGGGGTTTCTAGATGACACAAGCCATAGAAAGATTAGAGGTGGTGCTTAGAGAGCAGGAAAAAGGAAACTGAAATTATAGAGACAAGGTCTAAAGTATAGTTATCTAGGGCATAAGTGATTGAGGTAGGGTAGTAGAAAGGTTCCCTGGAAGACAGGAGTTGAAAGAACAGAAAGTCCTAAGAACTAGAATGATCAATTATGAGTGCATTGAAACCATCAAGAATGACACATTATAGCTCAGAAACAGACTGAAAAAAAATAAGACAGGAGTAGAACTGAAGAAAGTAATAGGAGTCAAGAGCTAAAATTTTTACAATTGCGATGTATGAAGAGTTTTACAGTTGCAATGATAGATATTAAATGCTACAAATTAAGGATATAAGATTCTAAGTATGGGGAGATTAGTGAGAAGACAGTGAAAATAATGAAAAGACAGAGGACAGCTACCCTTGCTGCTAGACCCAACACTTGGAGACTGTGAGAGAGAAAAGGGCTAACACTTGAGTAGTCTGCGGATAATCAGTGTTCTAAGCCCTCCCTCTTCCCCTATGATTCCTCTAGAACAAGAAGAAGAAAGAATGTTTAGAGAACCGATTAGGAGATAGATTTTGCTGATAAAGAACTGGGACTCCAAAAGGTACACTGGAAGGGTTTCCAGAATAAGGGAGGGATAAGACAGAACAGAAAATGTTCAGAGGTTTATATGAATTAAGCATGTAGGAGATCACAGGATATGGGTAACCTGAGGGTTCCTGTGGCGATGGGCATAAACAGGAGTAGGGGATAATGAAATTAACCCAAGTAGATTCAAGGCAGATAGAGGTGAGGAGGCTACAAGTTTCAGGGAATAAACAGGGGTAGATTACTGGGTATAAGGGATGCAGCCATCATATGACCTAGCCCCTGTCTCCAAGACTGTCCAATTAGTGCCCTAGGTCTAGAACTTTCCCTCATAAGGAAGCTGTGTGCCAAGCTGTCACTTGGCCCCAGATTCTTCTTCCTTATTAGGAGAAACTTCTCCCCTCTTCTGGGTATGCAGTATACAACTTCTTTGTATTGCTTAAGTGTGTGCGTCATATGGCACACGGCCAGCCCCACCAGTGTATCTACCCGCCACAGGATGGGAATGGGATATTTGCCAGTAGCATGAAAAGGGTGTGTGCAGTCCCTCACCCTGCAGGTCACTGGAGGGACTCAATGGCCATGAGACACTGGTGCACATCACAGACTCTGATTTTGCTGTATCTATCCTTTCTGTGAGTGAAACCCTGTTCTAACCAGTGTCTTGAAGGTTGAGTCTTCCTTGGCAGCTTCAAACCCACAGAAGATGCATTGGGTCGAGGTCTGCAGACTCCTACTGACAGTTGGCATTATTATGATCTTTGTCATCCTCCACACAGTGAGAGGCCTCACCTGGAATTGGCAGCTGGATCTTCCTGCTTGACATGGGGGCTTGATCTTGACCTTGAATGATAGGGACTGAATGTTTTTATGGAAGGCAGACTCTTAGTTCCAGAATACTTGTGTAAAATCAGTTAGATGATATGTAACAAACATCATTAAAATACGCATGCCTTCTGACCTATTGATCCTATTCCTAAAAATTTATACAGTTTATTCCAAGACTCAGCAATTCCATGCCTCCATATATATGCCAGAAGAAGTCTGTGTACATATATACAAAAAGAGTATGAAGAAGGATGTTTCTGTAGCATTGATAACTATAATAGTGGGAAAATGTAAACAATTTTAATGTCTGTTCTGGTTATCAATTTAATGCCACTAAGCTCCATATTAATCCTTCAATACCTGCTCTGAGATAAAGGAGAGAATTCCTTTAAGCATCATCTATCCTCTACAGTGAGCACAATGTTAAACTTTCTCAGTAGAGGGTATTGGAGGCACACTGCAGAAAAAACAGGCTCCTGGTGCTAATTCTAGCAACTGCATTATCAGTCAGTGGTGTGGGAATATAGATATGTGGGTTGCTCTGCCTTTCCACAACCTTACCTGTTTTAACCAGTGTCTTGAAAGTTACCTTGCCACTGCCTTACCTACAAAGATACTGTGTACTCCAGGCCTGTCCCCAAGCAAACTCTCTGTTTGCTTGCTCAACCCCCCAACCCCCAGGATTTGTCTTTCACGTCCTTCCTGAGGACACAAAGTGCTCACAGCAGCACCTCCACTCTCCCTCTAGGCCTGACCACTAACTGAGACTCACCTGTGCTCCAGAGGGCTATTCCCTGATTGTTAGTTAACTGTTCAGCTCTGGTCTGGACAAACCAGAAAACATCTCTGCCATCCAGTGGGCTGCAACTACAAAAAGGTCTAAATCCAGCCTATAAAGTCCTCCTTCCAAGTTAGTTCTTCCTTGAGAACTCCCCTTCAGCTCTATGGCACCCTACGGGGTTTTCTTACATAGTAAAGTTACTCTCTTATTGTCATAATTTGTATTACTTTTATTAAAACTTGTTTAAATCACTGTCTATTATCTGTCTCCTGACTGGGCCCAGACTGACGCAATATCCACCAATAAGAAAATGAATAAACTGTGGTACAGTTATACAATGAAATACCCTACAAGTTATAAAAATAAATAAACTAACTTCCAGTTCTAGCCTGGCATGTAAAGAGCTTAGGAGTTGCCACTCTGTTTTAACAAGAAAAAAGCTGAACAAACTGGAAAACAAAAAACAAAAAACTCTTCTTAGATCTGTCAGCTAAGTGACATCACAGGATGAACCGTTGCCCCCAAAACTGGACAGACAGACAACAGACACAGTGAAGTACAACTTACTGGAGCAGAAATTCTTAAGCAGAAACCTCCACGAGAACCAGTGCCAGGGGAGGAAAACCCAAACTCTAACTGAGGAATTGCTAGAGGCTCAGTGTGGATTATGCCGAGAGTTAAAAACTCCAGGGGGATCTAGTCACAGGCGGGGTGGTGCAGGGTCGGGGGGCACATTTTTGTAAGTTTTATCCAGAGGATCCCTAATGGATCCTCACAGTGATTACTGAAGAAAATCCCATGATTCCAGCAGCAGGAAGGAAAAAGGAACTGTTTTGATACACAGCGGAGCATTCTGTTCTTAACAAGGCCTGCCCTTGGGAGAAACTATTTTGTTCACACCTAACTTGCTGGGATTTTATCAATGCCAGCGCTACTTAGGGGAAGAAATACCCAACTCCAGCAGCCAAGAACCATCCTGTACCAGCTATGGTGTGGGAGAAAAACTGAGAAGCACTGGAGAAGTTCACAGTGCAGGGACAAAGGCTCATCAAAAGACAGACCTAGTCACAAGACTATAGAACAGCACTCCCCAACATTTTTGGCACCAGGGACTGGTTTCACAGCAGATAATTTTTCCATGGACCAGGGGGTAGGAAGGCAGGGGGTTTATGGGATAATTCAAGCACATTACCTTTATTGTGTACTTTACTTCTATTATTATTACACTGTGATATATAATGAAATCATTATACAACTCACCATAATATAGAATCAGTAGGAGCCCTGAACTTGTTTTCCTGCAACTAGAAGGTCCTATCTGGGGGTCATGGGAGACACTGACAGATCATCAGGCATTAGATTCTAATAAGAAGCATGCAACCCAGATCCCTTACATGCACAGTTCACACTAGGATTCGTGGTCCTATGAGAATCTAAATACCGCAGCTGATCTGACAGGAGGCGGAGCTCTAGCAGTAATGTGAGTGATGGTGATCGGCTGCAGATACAAATGCAGCTTCCCTTGATTGCCTGCCGATTACCTCCTACTGTGTGGCCTGGTTCCTAACAGGCAACAAGCAGTACTGGGTCCATGGCCCAGGGGTTGCGGATCCCTGCTATAGAACACTTCTCCTCCCCTACACCTTACCGATACATTACTATAAAGTCCTATTTATTACAGTTACTTTTACTCAGTTCATCATGTCTGCCTTTTAACAAAACAATTACAAAGCTCACTAAAAAGCAAAAAACAGAGTTTGAGGAGACAGGACAAGCATCAGAACCAGAGTCAGATATGACAGGAATGTTGCAAGGATCAGACTAGGAATTTTTCAAAACCATGATTAATTATGCTAAGCACTTTAATGGGAAAAGTAGACAACACACAAGAACAGATGGATAATATAAATAGAAATTCTAAGGACGAATCAAAAGAAAATGTTAAAGATCACTGTAACAAAACTGAAGAATGCCTTTGATGGGCTCACTAACAGACTGAACATTGTTGGGGAAAGAATCTCTGAGCTTGAGGATATGATAATAGAAACTTCCAAACTAAAAAGCAAAGAAAAAAAGAGACTGAAAAAAAATCAGTATCAGAATATCCAAGAACTGTGAGACAGTTACAAAAGGTGTAATATATATGTAGCAGGAATACAAGAAGAAAAAGAGAAAAGAAGAGAATTATTTGAAGCAATAGAGACTAAAATTTCCCCCAAATTAAAGTCAGACACCAAGCCATAGACTCAGGAAGCTCAAAAAATACAAAGCAGGAAAAATTCAGAAAAAAACCACTGCACTTAGACATATCATATTCAAATTACAGAAAACCAAAGATATACAAAAATCTTGAAAGAAGACAGAAGAAAAAAACACCTTACCCTTCAGAGAAGCAAAGACAAGAATTACATCCAACTTCACACAAACTGCACAAGCAAGAAGATAGTGAAATATTAAAAGTGTTGAGAAAGGAAAACAACAACAACAACAACAATAAGCAAGCAACCTAAAATTCTGTACCCTGTGAAATTATACTTCAAAGGTGAAGAAGAAATAAAGATTTTCCCAAACAAAAAATGAGTAATACAGCAGTAAATCTGCCTTGTAAGAAATGCTAAAAGAAGTTGTTCAGAGAAAAAGAAAATTATATAGGGTAGAAACTGAACTCTACATGAAACAAGCAAGCACACTGGAAAAGAAATCAAGGTAAACTAAAAACTTTTTTTTTATTTTTATTATTATTATGATTTTGAGACGGAGTTCCTTCCTTGTTGCCCAGGCTGGAGTACAATGATGCATCTTGGCTCACTGCAACCTCTCCCTCAAGCGTTCCAGCAATTCTCCTGCATCAGCCTCCTGAGCAACTGGAATTAAGGCATGGGCCACCACACCCAGCTAATTTTTTATTTTCAGTAGAGACAGGGTTTCTCCATGTTGGTCAGCTTGATCTCGAACTCCCGACCTCAGGTGATCCGCCCACCTCAGCCTCCCAAAGTGCTGGGATTACAGGCATGAGCCACTGTGTCCAGCCAACTTATTTTTCTTATTCTTAATATGGCTACTAGATAAGTTTGTTCAACATAATATAGGATAAGTATCCCTTATCCAAAATGATTGGGACTAGAAGCGTTTTAAATTTCAAAATTTTTTCTGATTTTGAAATGTTTGCGTTATACTAACCAGCTGAACATCCCCAATCTGAAAACCCAAAATCTAAAAGGTTCCAACAAACATTTCCTGTGAGGTTTATGTTGGTGCTTTAAAAGTTTTATGCTTTGGATTTCGGATTTTTGGACTTGGAGTGCTTAACCTGTAATAGCAACAACGTATGTGATTAGGTATGCTTTTACATATATTATATACACACACATATGCTTACATATATGTGAAATGAATGACAGCAAAGTTATAAGGTGTTGAAGAGAGGATTTAGGTATACTTTATTGTCAAAAGGCAAAGGGCATAGTGGCATTTGAAGGTTGATTTGGATTATGGTGGACCTTTGAACAACACAGGTTTGAACTGTGCAGGTCCACTTATACACAAATTTTTCAGTACAAGTTACAGAATGTGCCTGCCCCTCCTGCCTCCCTTTCCATCTCCTCTACCTCTTCTGCCACTGCCACTCCTGAGATAGCAAGACTAATCCTTCATCTTCCTCAGGCTACTCAATGTGAAGATGATGAGAACGAAGACCTTTATGATGATCCACTTGCACTTAATGAACAGAAAGTGTATTTTCTCTTCCTATGATTTTCTTAATAACATTTTTTTCTCTAGCTTATTTTATTGTAATAGTATAGTATATAATACGCAAAACATACAAAATATATGTTAATCAACTTATCAGTAAGGCTTCTGGTCAACAGCAGGCTAATAGTAGTTAAGTTTTTGGACAGTCAAAAGTTATATGCAAGGCCAGGTGCGGTGACTCACGCCTGTAATCCCAGCACTTTGGGAGGGCTAAGGTGGGCGGATCACTTGAGGTCAGGAGTTCATGACCAGCCTAGTCAACATGGTGAAACCTCATCTGTACTAAAAATACAGAATTAGCCTGGTATGGTGGCATATGCCTGTAGTCCCACCTACTCAGAAGGATGAGGCAGGAGAATTGCTTGAACCAGGGAGGTGGAGGTTGTAGTGAGCCGAGATCACACCACTGCACTCCAGCCTGGGCAACAGAATGAGACTGTCTAAAAAAAAAAAAAAAAAAAAAAAGGAAAAAAACCTACCTGGGCCTCCCAAAGTGCTGGGATTACAAGTGTGAGCCACCACGCTCTGCCAGGAATTGAAAATTAAATGAGATACCACTACATACTGATTAGAATGGCCAAAATCTAGGAACCCAAGAGCTCAAGGCTGTAGTGCGCTGTGATCACGCCACCACACTCCAGCCTAAATGACAGCGTGAGACCCTGTCTTTTGGGGGAAAAAAAACAACCAAAATCCACACACTGACACCACCAAATGCTGGCAAGAATGTGAAACAACAGGAGCTATCATTTACTGCTGGTGGGAATGTAAAGTGGTACCACCACTTTGGAAGGCAGTTTGGAAGTTTTTCTTTTCTTTTCTTTTTCGAGACAGAGTCTCACTCTGTTGCCCAGACTGAAGTGCACTGGTGTGATCTTAGCTCACTGCAACCTCTGCCTCCCAGGTTCAAGTGATTCTCCTGCCTCAGCCTCTCAAGTACCTGGGATTACAGGCGAGTGTCACAATGCCTGGCTAATTTTGTATTTTTAAAGAGGAGGTTTCACCATGTTGGCCAGGCTTGTCTCAAACTCTTTACTTTAAGTGATCCACCCTCCTTGGCCTCCCAAAGTGTGGGATTACAGGCATGAGCCACCATGGCCAGCCTGAGAGATTCTTGTTCGTTTGTTTTACAAAATCAAATATACTCTTACCATTCAGTACAGCACTTGTGCTCCTAATTTACCCAAGTAAGTTAAAAACTAATGTCTACCCAAAAACCTACGCACAGATGTTTATAGCAGCTTTTTCACAATTGCAAAAACTTGGAAGCAACCAAGATGTCCTTTAATAGGTGAATGGATAAAAATAAACTGTGGTATATCCAGACAATAGGATATTATTCAGTGCTAGAAAGAAATGAGCTATCAAGCCATGAAAAGATATGGAGGAAACTCCAGTATGTGTTACTAAGTCAAAGAAGCCAATCTGAAAAGGCTATACTGTATGATTCCAACTATATGACATTCTGGAGATGGCAAAACTGTGGAGAGAGTAAAAAGATTACTGGATGCCAGGAGTTAAGGCGAGAAAGGAATAAACAGGCAGAGCACAGATAATTTTTAGGGCAGTGAAAAGACTCTGTATGATACTATAATGGTAAATATATATCACGATAATGTTGCCCAAACACACAGAATGTATATCTTAATGTAAACCAGTGCCTGGGTGATGTGTCAGTGTAGGCTCATCAACTGTAACAAATGTAGCACTCTGGTAGGGAGCTGATAATGGGGAGCATACACATAGGTTAAGGCAGGACGTGTATGGTTTATCTCAGTATCCTTCTCAATTTTTCTGTGAACCTAAAACTACTCTAAGAAATAAAGTTTATTAATTAAAAAAAAAAAAAAACTATGAAGTTTCCATTCCAGAATGGCTGGGTATGTATCTATTGAACTGACATTACTGACGCTGTAACCTACTTATGTAGTAGATATTTAATACTGAATTGAACTGTATGGAATAAATGAACCTACTTTCAAATTAACAAGCCTCATATTATTCAACAGATTCAAGACTTAAAAGTGAAGGTAAAGGGTCACGGCACATCTTGTGGATGTAAATTTCAGGATGTTTAAGATTTGAGGATATAATCTAATGTCACGTGGGATCTGTGTGGAATAATCAGTGCTGCCCGTCTCAGCAGCTTGATAAGTATAGTCTACAGTCACGAATTGCGCTTTTATGTCCATTCTTGCCCGCTAGATTCTCTGCAGTGATTTGCTGAGAGATAATAAAGATGACACTAATATTAGTAAAGTTCTAATAAGCATTTTACGCACATTAATTCAAAGCTGGAGTGTATACAGATCCAGACAGGTTGAAAAGGCCAGGTGCTGTTCTCAATCAAAGCTGCTTGAGTAGGAAAGATTTAGTATTAAATGTTAACTGTGGGGAATCTCAATAGAGAGAGAATCATCTCAGAGAAGAGCAGCCAGTAGTAACTACTGCCCAGTACTCACATTACAGTTGTGTAACTATATCCAAGGTCTAGACATGTTAAATTTATTTCTATATGATAAAAAGGTCAAGTCAGATGTAAGCTGAGTTTCTTTAAAAATCCAGGATGTGCTATTTGAGCTAATGCAGCTAATTTCAGTCAATTTTTTTTTTTTAGACCAAAGCACCTAAGCATAATGAGAGCTTTGCTATAAAGGTCAAATATGTCTCCAATTCCCTGGGATCCCTGTTCTCTTGGTGGTATCTTCTAAAGTGACAGCTAGTGATTGAGAGATTTACTCATTCTTGGAAAAGGGCCATCACCACACTAAAAGGCTGGCTTCTAGGCTAAGAGAATCTGAGCCAAAGAAGGTGAGATCCTTCTCCCAAGGACAAAGTTGAGTTTCAGAATCACCAGACTCTCAGAGCCCTCAAATACTCCACATGCACCCTCAGTTTCTCCCTCCAAAGACAGTAAACTGTGAACAAGGAAACAAATCCGTGGAGAATAAACTCATTCAGCATGATGCTGACCTTTCACTGCTTTGATACCCTCCTTTAAGGCCCAATAACAGATAAGGTCCAGGCTTAGGACAACAGTGACCATAGCTTTCTATGCCCAGGCAGCAAGCTCTGAACAGTTCTAAGCCTGTCAATTTCTACTGTCAATTTCTTTCCATTGTAAATAGTATAGCAATGAACTGCACAGCAGTGCAGCAGCCCTTTCAGCAAAGCTGAGTCCCGTGGTTAGTTCCTCTGGAATGCAAGAATATATCTTCTACACAGAAACACATGGCTAACTCCGATGAGGTCTTTCTTCTGCCCCTCTACTGGGAAATAGAGTGTGCCAGAATCAATACATGTGCAAGCCTCATGTACTTTTTTTTCTTTTCTTTTTGAGATAGGGTCTCATTCTGTTGCTGCCCAGGCTGGAGTGTAGTAGTATGATCTTGACCTCCATGGGCTCAGCTGATCAGGTGATCCTCCCACCTCAGCCTCCCAAGTAGCTGGAACTACAGGCGTACACTACCATGACCACCTAAGTTTTGTATTTTTTGTAGAGATGGGGTTTTGCTATGTTGCCCAGGCTGGTCTCAAACTCCTGAGCAAGCAATTGGCCCATCTCAGCCTCCCAAAGTGCTGGGATTACAGGCAGAGCCACTGTGCCCAGCTGCCTCATAATTTTTATATATTCTTCAGAGCCATGTAAATCAGTCCTTACACTGTCAGGAAGAGCCCACATTCCAGGTGGAGCAGCCTGAATCCATGAGGTCATTTGCTGTAATTCCAATACGTAATGTCAGTATCATTATGAAACAAATACTCCAAGCTGGGTGTGGTGTCTCACACCTATAATCCCAGTACTCTGGAGGTCAAGGTGGGAAGAACACTTGAGCCCAAACACTCCTCTTGCTTTTGTTATCTCCTAATCTAAGAGGGGGAAGGTTAACAGGAGTCCCATGAGACAAAAAAACCCTCTCTGTGAGCCCTAATCCTTAGGCATCGTAGGACAAAATATTAATGGACCCCTCATCAAATGGCCCAAGATGAATGGAGCTGTAACACACTAGAACAGAGGCCATAACCCCAGGACACATACCTGGCTCCAAGATATGTACAAGACTAACAGGAATGTTGAGAGAACAAGGTAAGAAACAACTAAGAGTCAAAAGCAGGCTAACTCATTCTCATACAGAAAGCAAATCCATGAGCTCTGTATGCTTCAGTCAGCCAAGTAAAGTGACAATGTCATATATTGAACTGCAAAACGTGAGAAGTAGAAAAGAAAACAGGCATCTGCGGCCACTCTTTCACTCAACCTTTCTTAACCTTCAAGCACTCACCTGTGTGGCCATGGAGTGGTGAGTGTGGCCGTGGTAGTGTAGGTGATGTGCTAGAAGTCACAATCAAGCTCTTGCGGTTACTTGTCCGACAACTGCAATGAAAACAAAATGTGAGTTATAATAGGGCCACATCATGGGCCCAGAGACCTTGAGTGGCTCTTAAGGAACAAAAGAGTGACACCATTCCATGAGCTGCACAGTATACTTCTTTAACCTGAACTGGGTCACCAGTTACACTCAGCACCAGTTAAGATTCCATAAAGCACTGTGCTCCACCTTGGAATAACTTTCGTCATTGCCTTGACTTTCATCTTGTATTGTCAACGTGCTTTTCCAGTGTTTAGTTTTGCTTCCCAGGCAAACACAAGGAGCTCCCTATGAACAACAATCATGTCTTAAACAGTATCTCATGAGGAATGACCACTGCAAATTGATTTATAAAATAAAAAACACAAATCAAAATATTCTCATATTCTCTAAGAATCCCCCCAAAATATTGACTTAATCTATGAAATTATTATTTTTAGAACTGTTTAGTCTGTGAATTAAGTAATATTCTCATTTCAGAATGAATGTCAGAACAGGCCTGGGTTTCTTCTATAAAACTGGCTTTCCATGCTTTCCATTACATGTAAATGCTGAGGCTTTTTCTTCTGGTTGGAGACCACCAGACGATGATGAAAAGCCATTTCATGTAACATCTATTACTGAAAAGTCAGTATAATTTATTTGAAAGTCTACCTTTTAAAGGCATTAGGAAAGTTTATATTCATCATTTTCTTTTTGAGATGGGGTCTCATTCTGTTGCCATTTATATTCATCCAAATATTTATTGAACACCTACTTTGCACAAGGCAGTGTTTTAGGAGAGAAGCAGTACGGAAACAAAAGAACAGTCTGTCCTCATAACTGAAGTGAACAGTGCTGTGGGAAAAGGAAGAGGAAAAGAGAGAGAGAGAGGAGAGAGGAGAGAGAGAGGAGAGAGAGAGAGGAGAGAGAGAGGAGAGAGAGAGGAAAAGAGAGGGGAGAGAGGAGAGAGGGGAGAGAGAAAGAGAGAGAGAGAGAGAGAGAGAGAGAGAGGGAGAGAGAGAGAGAGAGAGGGAGAGAGGGAGAGAGAGAGATGGAGGAAGAGAGAGAGAGAGAGAGAGAGAGAGAGAGGAGAAAGGAAATAAGAGCCTGGTGTGGGAGTGCAGATTAGGGAAGTGAAACCTGATGAGAGAGCTGAATGATATGAAGGACTCAGACAAAAGTAGAGCTGAGAGGCAGAGAGAAAAGTAAAAGCATTGAGACAAGAACAAATTTGGGATGTTCAAGAAATATCAAAGAAGTCAAGAGTGGATAACAGGAGAGGAGAATAACAGAAAAATAAGTAGGTTATAGAAGCAATGGGGAAGGCCATAGCCAGACTCTGTAGGGCTGACAGAAGGACTGAGATCAATCTCTAAAAAGAGATTATCATTAGAAATGATAACCATCTTCCCCTAAGAAACCATCAGGAGGAATCCAACCATGCCCATACCCCTAACTACCTCAGTTACCACGGAATGCCCAGCCACCACGGAATGCCCAGCCACCCACTCTCTAACTTGACAGTCTCCCACTACTCTGAACCTCTGAGAAAAGCTTATACTTCACCTCCCTGAACTCAGTATGTCATCAGCAAACTGACTATATCTCCAACTTCTTGTCTGAATGTCTGCTTTATATTCTAGCTCCAAGTGAAATATTACTACCTCTCAAGGACACCAAAGTCCTGGTGAAATCCCAACTCTTTACGAACACTTTCCATCTATTTTGCAACTGCATCTGGGAACTTAGAGTGACTGAAGAAAAACTCAGAATCATGCTAGCTAATGTATCTTTATATTTACAGTGACAGACATCAAGTGGGTCCTCATTACTGCCTGACAATCTTAGTACATTTACCAGAGTAATGTGCTTGCTCACTCTCCAAGACAACTAAGTCACATCTTCTCCTTAAACCTCCAATAGCCCTTTTCCTTCCTCAAATCTGTACAGAAAATAAAAATTTTTTTGAAAAAGCTGGGCATGGTGGCACGTGCCTATAGTCCTAGCTACTTGGATGACTGAGACAGGACGATTGCTTGACTACAGGAGGTCAAGGCCAATGACTGTACCAGAAAAAGAAGAAAGAACAAGTACAGTTAGGCCAATTAGGAAAAAAAATGACAGATTAAAACCCAGTCATACTAATAATCATATTAAATATAAATGTTCTAAATACACAGCCAATTCAGTAGAGACTGTCAGACTGGATAAAATAGCAGGACCCAACTATATTGTTAATTATTTGTGAAAGACCGAAACTGCAAACCACCTAAAATATACACTGACAGATGAATGACAAGTAAATCAAAGTACATCCATACAATGGAATTCTACTCAGCAATAACAAGGAATGAACAATTGATTCACACAATGGATGAATCTCAAAAATAATTATGCTGAAAGGAAGATGCCAGAAAAAACAAAAAGAGTACATTGTATGATTTCACGGATGAGTTGAACAATTTGCCTCTCAGATGTATTCAATCAAAAAATTTGTCCCTGGATATTTAAACTAAAATATACTAAAAACAAAAGTTAAACATAATGTTACTTAACAGGAAATTGTTCTGACACATGCACTAAAAGGAAATTAAAAACATTATTTCCAAATCAATCACACCACATAAATTTAACCAAATATAAGTCCAACATATTATAACGAATTCCTTCATGGTCTTGCACTTTGCTTTGCATTTATTTCAAAAACATTAGATGTTTTGGGTATGTATGCCAAGAGGTGGTATGAACTGTGCTCAACTAGACATTGCAAAATAGGTGGCAGGGTTTGGGCAGAACAGTCACCAACAATTTCCAAATAATCAATAGCTGGCTGATGGGTGTATCCACCATACCAAAAGCCCATTATTTCTCTCCCCAGAGCATGGCTACAGTGATACTTGATTTTGTGGCTAAAACAGAACTCACTGATTTGCAAGTAATGACCTAAACCACTAAGCTGTATCAGAGGTAGTTTAAAGTAATGCTTGCATACTTTGTGACAAAAATTGAAGACACTGACCATAGTATGGACTAAAATTCCAATAACAGCAGTAGTTACTCTCTCTGTGACTTCCACAGACCATAACAAGGGAAGATGAAGCCACATACTCAGGGAAATGTTGGATTCTGTGAAAAAATATTCCTTTCAAAGAGAGACGCATGCTGATTGGCAACTGCAGTGAACAAATTACCACCCACAGTAGGGGCTGGTGATATGAGGAACATTTAGGAGGCACAGATAACAAATTACACTGCTTCAAGGAGTCAATGACTGGCAGGTTTGAAGTGTTGACAATAGGTTGCAATGTATCTTGAAATAAACATCTATCCATTGGGAGAGGTGAAATACAAATTTTCTCAAAAGTAGAACCACCAAAAAAATAAAATTTGAGGCCGGGCATGGTGGCTCACGCCTGTAATCCCAGCACTTTGGGAGGCCGAGGCAGGTGGATCATGAGGTCAGGAGTTCAAGACCAGCCTGACCAACATGGTGAAACCCTGTCTCTACTAAAAATACAAAAATTAGCTGGGCATGGTGGTGCACACCTGCAATCCCAGCTACTCAGATTTTGGTATCTGTGTGGGTCCTGGAACCAATCCCCAATATATATGTGACTATACATATTTTGCACATTCATTTTGTTGTCTTCTCATTAGAATTTCTTCTCATCTGAAATTAAGCTGTATGAGGGCAGAGGCTTTTGTATGCTTTGTGTACTGTTGTATTCCTCAATACCTAGTACACTGCCTGGCAAACAGCAGGCTCTCAATAAATATTTGTTAAATGAATGAATGAGTATGATTTGTTACAAGGATTAAAATAAAAAGGATATATGTACACCTGGCCTATGTAAGGTAAATCAAACTGTTATAGCTAAATCCTTGTGTATGAAAGTGAAAATCTCTTGAAACTTCAGGGACAGATAATTCCATCTTCATTTGCCTTACCCTTATTTAAAATTTAAAATAAAAGCCAAAACACTAAAGATCTTCTACGCCACATGCCTTTTTATAAAGGTACACATAATCTCACTTGGCAAATCTTTAACAGCTGCCAGGGTAAAAAAAGGTCAGACACTCTGCTACAGATACCATGACTCAGCTGAGATCCACAACAAGGAACTGGATAATTTTTCCATTTCAACAGGCTGTGGCCATTTCCCCAGGATCCTAAGAAGATAAAGGGCAAGTCTTAATTCTTTTATTCCAATAAGATGAAGTACTAGATAATTGCACAGTCAGGTACACTAACTCTCAGCTGATGGGGGGTAGTCTGGAAGCCCCCTGAGTTACCTCATGCAAAGACTGGTGTTAAATCATCCCAGTCACTTGGTTACTCAGAGTGAGACTTGGCATTTTCTTACATGCCCCACCACGGTCACCTCAGTGAACAGTGAGAATAAGGGCTAAGGCACATTGTGCATTCTCTGTGACAATGATGAACTGCAAGCATATTTGGAGAATAGTAGCTTGTTTCTAGCCTTCAAAAACGCCTCCCTCTGGCAACTAGCAGGCACTCAGAAAATCTGACCCCTGGCAAGAGCTGCTGTAAATTTACTTAGGAAGCCTGCTTCGCAGTGTGAAGCAACAAAGGGTGTGGAATAGGATGTCTGGTTGCAGATCCCTTAGGCCTCTCCAATCTCCAAATCCCAGAGTAATAGCTGCTCCTAGGAACTGGAGCACTCCAGCACTCCGTGACTGTATAGTACTTGGCAGACACCTCTTAGAATTTAG
The DNA here is from genome assembly GCA_963573385.1 of Cacajao melanocephalus. Classification (NCBI taxonomy): domain Eukaryota; kingdom Metazoa; phylum Chordata; class Mammalia; order Primates; family Pitheciidae; genus Cacajao; species Cacajao melanocephalus. Next base: position 76,528 of record CAUYLG010044121.1, on the reverse strand, counting down.
AATGAGGAAAAGATCACTTTGTCTCAATAAGTATAAACAATATAAAGAAGAAGGTGGAGCTGGTTACAGTCAAGCATTTCCAGATGCCGTAATATTTCAGAGTAACAACCAAGATGATGTCCTGATTAAAACGAGGAAGTAAAAGTGGGAGAACAATACATATTCTCTCCCCAACAAAGAGTAGTCTCGCTCTGTTGCCCAGGCTGCAGTGCAGTGGCATGATCTTGGCTCACTGCAATCTCTGCCTCCCTGGTTTAAGCTATTCTCCTGCCTCAGCCTCCTGAGTAGCTGGGATTACAGGTACATGCCACTATGCCCAGCTAATTTCTGTATTTTTAGTAGAGACAGCGTTTCACCATGTTGGTCATGCTGGTCTTGAACTCCTGACCTCATGATCCACCCACCTCGGCCTCCCAAAGTGCTGGGATTACAGATCTGAGCCACCGCACCTGGCCATCCATTATATTATTATTATCATTGGTACATTATTTATTGCTTGCCTGGATTATTTCAATACTCTCCTAACTAGTCTCTCTGGTTTACTCTTGTCTTCTACCCTAATCTGTTTTTAACATAAGCAAGTCATAGTGATTCTTTTAAAGCACACATCTGATTAAAACCTTCTATTCCTCTGCTCAAAACCTTCTATAGGCTGCTAATTTTGCATAGGCAATTCCACAAAATGGTAAAAATCCCTCACTCCTTCAAGACTTTATTCAAATGCCACCTTCCCAATTTTCTGTTTTCCCAAATGGCCTTTGCTCTACCTTTTTTTTTTTCCAATGGCATCTGTCACCTTCTAACCTACTACATAAATTATGTTTATTGTCTGTTTCTTCTCTTCTAGAGTGAGCTCTAAGAAGTAACCCAGGCTCAAGCGATTCTCCTACCTCAGCTTCCTAAAGTGCTGAGATTACAAGCATGAGCCACCATACTCAGCTAATATTTGTATTTTTTTGTAGAGACAGGGTTTTGCCATGTTGCCCAGGCTGGTTTCAAACTCCTGGGCTCAAGCAATCCACTCACCTCAGCCATCCAAACCATTAAGATGTAAGTTGTGAGCCACTGCGACCAGCCTCAAATCCTACTTTCTGAAGTTCCAAATTGTTTATCTATTGATTTTCACTTATGACAGATTGGTTGGTTGGTTGGTAATTTTGTACTATAAACTTACCTTCAGTGAAACTTTATTTATGAAAATCCTATGCTACCTGATTTGAGGGTATGTCACTTAAAAGAAGCGTTAAGTTTGTTTCTGAGAGATGAGCCACGGTTACCAGCCCAGAACCAGCTTCTAGACCACACAAAGAGGATAGGCCCCAACCCCCAATTTCAGGTAAGTGAAGGCTTACAGGTAGAAATTTTCAAGGGAGACGTCTTTTCTTTATTAAAAGTCCTATTTAAAATCCAGATGAGATGAAGAAAGTACTTTTTATCTGTACATGCCAGTGGTTTTCCTAGTCCATTCTTGCACTGAGGGTGAAGCCTTTTGAAGGTTCTAATTGTATGTAGGGGTCTCAATTCTAATTACTTACTTTAAACAAACCAAGAACGCTTTTTTCCCCTCAAGGTTATCAAGACTTGCACATCTCCTCCCTGACCCCATTTTTGGAAGCTTCAAAGCCTGCTCCCATAGTTATTATTAGTATTTTTTTTAGATTCAGGGGTACATGTGAAGGATATGTAGGTAAACTTGTGACACAGGGGTTTGTTGTATAGGTTGTGTCATCACCCAGGTATTAGGCCTAGTACCCAATAGTTACTTTGTCTACTCTTCTCCCTCCTCGCTTTCTCCACCCACAAGTAGACCCCTCTGTCTGTTGTTTTCCCTTCTTTGTGTTGATGAGTTATCTTCATTCAGCTCCCACTTATAAGTGAGAACACGCAATATTTGGTTTTCTGTTTCTGTGTTAGCTTACTTAGGATCATAGCATCCAGCTCCACCCATATCCTCGCAAAAGACATGATCTTGTTCTTTTTTATGGCTGCATAGTATTCCATGGTATATATGTACCACATTTTCTTTATCCAATCTATCATGAATGGGCATTTAGGTCGATTCATGGCTTTGCTAATGTGAACAATGCTGTAATAAACATTCATATGCATGTGTCTTTATGGTAGAATGATTTATAGTCCACTGAGTATATACTTAGTAATGGAACTGCTCGGTGAAATGGTAGTTCTGCTTTTAGCTCTTTGAGTAATCCTCATACTATTTTCCACAATGGTTGAACTAATTTACACTCCCACCAACAGTGTATAAGTGTTCCCTTTCCTCCACAACCTTGCCAGTATCTGTTATTTCTTAAGTTTTTTTTACTCCCCTCCCCCTCTCTATTTTTTAATTTTTAACAACAGCCTTTCTGCCTGGTGTGAGATGATATCTGATTGTGGTTTTGATTTGCAGTTCTCTAATGCTCAGTGATATTGAGCTTTTTGTCATATGCTTGTTGGCCGCATGTATGTCTTCCTTTGAAAAGTGTCTGTTCATGTCCACTTTTTAGTGCAGTTTTCTCTTGTAAATTTGTTTAAGTTCCTTACAGATGCTAGATATTAGGCCTTCATCAGATGCAGTCTGCAAATATTTTCTCCCATTCTGTAGTTTGTCTGTTTACTCTGTTGACAGTTTCTTTTGCTGTGCAGAAGCCTTTAAGTTTAATTAGATCCCACTTGTCAATTTTTGCTTTTGTTGCGATTGCTTTTAGTGTCTCTGTCAAAAAATATTTGCCCATTCGTGTGTCCAGGATGGTGTTGCTTAGGTTGTCTTCCAGGGTTTTCACAGTTTTACATTTAAGTTTTTAATCCATCTTGAGTTGATTTTTGTATATGGTATAAAGGAGGGAGTACTATGTAGCCCAGTCTTCTGCATATGGCTAGTCAGTTATCCCAGCACCATTTATTAAATAGGGATTCTTTTCTCCATTGCTTGTTTTTGTCAGCTTTGTCAAAGCTCAGGTGGTCATGGGTGTGTGGCCTTATTTCCGGGCTCTCTATTCTGTTCTATTGGTTTATGTCCCTGTTTTTGTACCAGTACCATACTGTTTTGGTTACTGTAGCCCTGTAGTACAGTTTGAAGTCAGGTAACATGATGCCTCCAGCTTTGTTCTTTTTGCTTAGGATTGCCTTGGCTATTTGGCTCTTTTTTGGTTTTATATAATTTTTAAAATACTTTTTTCTAGTTCTGTGAAGAATATTATTGGAAGTTTCATAGGAACAGCATTGAATCTATAAATTGCTTCAGGCAGTATGGCCATTTTAATGATATTGATTCTTCCTATCCATGAGCATGGTATGTTATTCCATTTGTTTGTATCTTCTGTGATTTCTTTGAGCAGTGGTTTGTAACTCACATTGTAAAGATGTTTCACCTCCCTGGTTAGCTGTATTCCTAGGTATTTTATTATTTTGTGGCAACTGTGAATGGGACTGCCTTCCTGATTTGGCTCTCAGCCTGGCTGTTGTTGCTGGATAGGAATGTTAGTGTTTTCTGCTAGCAATTAATTTTGTATTCTTAAACTTTGCTGAAGTTATCAGCTGAAGAAGCTTTTGGGCAGAGACTATGGGGTTTTCTATATATAGAATCATGTAATCTGCAAACAGGGGTGGTTTAACTTCCTCTCTATTTGGTACCCTTTATTTCTTTCTCTTGCCTGACCGCTCTGGCTAGGACTTCTACTCCCATTGATTAGGTGTTGTTTTGGGTCTCTTTGATTTGGGTCCCTCAGGGTTTTTCTTATGTTCTGCTAAAATTAGCTATGTATTTAAAACAATAATGATAATACCTAACAATTACTAAGAGCTAATCAAGCTTGGTTTAAAGCTAATTTGTCCAACTGGCAGCCCATAGGCCACATGCAGTCCAGGACAGCTTTGAATGAGGCTCAATACAAATTTGCGAACTTTCTTAAAACATTATGAGGTGTTTTTGGGTTTTTTTTTGTTTTTTTTTTTAAGTTAATCAGCTATCATTAGTGTTTTTTATTTGTGAACCAAGTCAATTCTTCTTCCAATATTGCACAGGAAAGCCAAAAGATTGGTTTGTAAAACTATAACAACCCTGGTTTAAAGCATTACATGTAGTATCTCACACCCTATGAAGTTGGGACTATTATTTTATTTATTTCTATATATTTTTTAAAAATAGAGATGGGGTTTCTCCATGTTGGCCAGGCTGGTCTCGAACTCCTGACCTCAGGTGATCCACCCACCTCAGCCTCCCAAAGTGCTGGGATTACAGGCGTGAGCCACCGCGCCCAGCTGAAGTTGGGACTATTATTATCCCCTTTATTTGGACAAGGAACCGGAGGCAAATAAATGCTACATAGCTTTCCTTAAGATAAAGTAATAACATTTCTTGAAGGCCTAATCTAACTTAAATTTTCTTTACCCTGGGACTTTCTTGTTGTGGTGCTTCATCCTCAAATGATTTAAAAGTCAAGTATCCTGAAAAATCAAGCACATTTTATATGGCCTAACTTCAGGGATGAGAGGATAGCAATAAGTACCCTAGGGACTGGAGCAAAACTTTGACACAAGCACAAATACTGGGGAGCAGGCCTGCTATGACAGAGACTAAGGAAACAGTATGCTCCCACCAAATTCTTTAGTCGTGACCACCTTGACTACTATTGCCATTACCAACCCTATATCAGGTCACAATAAAGAGAGAGCTATCTTTCCTGGTGCGGTGGCTCACACCTGTAATCCCAGCTCTTAGGGAGGTAGAGGTGGGAGGATAGCTTGAGCCCAGGAGTTCGAGATCTGCCTGGGCAATATAGTGAGACCCCGTTCTCCACATAAAGGAGGGTTGGGGGGAGAGAGCTATCTTGATCCAGACAAAAAATAAAGAGGTACAAATTATCTCTACACTGAACAATCCTGAATCCTTTCACTACATTATATCAGAAGAGACCACCAGCAATGGAAAGGAAGCATGATTCAGTCCCCAGCAGATTACACCAGCCAAATCCAAACATCTCTGCTACATGTTCCTGCAGCAGTTAAAACTTACAGTCAAAAGAAACAAACACAGGTCTAAACCTCAAATGCCAAGCCCAAGATATCATGAATTTAGTAGACCAAGAACACTTGGAAGGAATCAAGAGTTTTAAAGAAAAGACATAAATTATGAGAGGGGGGAAACTGGCCAAATATAAGCCAGTACAATCTCCTCCCCTGGAATAATTTATGTGATATAGGAGGAAGTTCTCTTCATGGCAAGGAACCTATCTCCATCCCCAATCTCAAGATGAGGAAAGGAATTTCCACATCTTAGTAAATTTGCCCACCACCAAGAAAACGAGATAATTCTGTCTCCGATTATTTGCAGTCAGTATTCACACAGTTCTAATAGAATCAACCTGGTAAAAGAGATAGGAGAAAAATTAAAAAACCTTAGATTGGGCACTGCCTCCGATTCTGGGCAAGCCTGTATTTCCAGTGCCCAGGACAGTGCCTGACACACAGCTATTATTTGGAGAATTAATAAATGGGAGAGACTGGGAAATTAAGGAAAGGGAGATAATGGTTTCATAATACATTCTTAAAGCAGTACATCTCTTGGTAATCAAAGGAAAGCAGCCAATGAGACTATAAGATTTTTTTCTCTGAATAGAGTACGCTTCTACTTACTACTGAGGCCCTCCCAAACGTGAGCCTTGGAACTAGTTAGTATAGGCTGCCCCTGATTACACACTGTCTGGGAAGTTGTGATATATTTGGTTTGTCTTTACTAGTTCCCATGGCCTCTGGATTTCTCTGGAAGCTCCAAATTATAAGCCCATTCACGGGTTACATTTCTAGACCAATTGCTTTGAGAGCCAGTGGTTGAAAGGAAATACAAAATGACCTGTAATCACTTTATATGTTGACCCAATACATACATAGTTTAATGAGGTACTAATACAAACTTTAATCTGTTACTAATATAGATTAAACCCTGTATTAGTAACAATCCTTTTTTTTTTTTTTTTTTTTTGAGACAGTGCTCCCTCTGTCACCAGGTGCCAGGTTAGCGCGATCTTGACTCGCTACAACCTCTGCCTCCTGGGTTCAAGCAATTCTCCTGCCTCAGCCTCCCAAGTAGCTGGGACTACAGGTGTGTGACACCACACTCAGCTAATTTTTGTATTTTAGTAGAGACAGGGTTTCACTGTGTTGGCCAGGATGGTCTCGATCTCTTGACCTCATGATCCGCCTCTCAAAGTGCTGGGATTACAGGTGTAAGCCACTGCGCCCGGCTAGTAACAATCCTTTTCTACCTCCTCCCTCAATAAATTGCCTAGCTGTCTGGCCTGTGCCAAATTTCCATAGTGGAAAAGATTAGAACACAGTTTAGTTTCTACGAGGCAGCCATGGGTACAGATACTACATAAGGACCAGGCCCCCTACTTTCAATAGACCACTATTGTGGTCATTTTTATTGTTGTTGTTTTTATCTATTTATTATTCTGTTTTTTCTTTTGCTCTCTATTTTTTAATTTTTAATTTCTTTTGTATTATTTGTCACATGTCATGATCAGAAACACAGTCTTTTTGAGATAGGGTTTCACTCTATCACCCAGGCTGGACTGCAGCGGTGCAACCTCAGTCCACTGTAGACTTGACCTCCTAGGCTTAAGTGATCCCCCAACCATAGCCTCCTGAGTAGCTGGGAATACAAATGCACACCACCATACCTGGCTAAATTTTGTTTATTATTTCACAGAGACAAGGTCTCACTATGATGCCCAGGCTGGTTGTGAACTGCTGGGCGCAAGTCATCCTCCTGCCTCAGCCTCCCCAAATGCTGGGATTACAGGTGGGGGCCATCACACCTGGCCCACAGTTATTTTTTAATGACAGGTAATTGCAAGGTTCTGTCAGGCACTTAAAATACTCAAAAAGGTGCAAGTATATTCAATCCTTGGTGTTCAGAGGTCCATAGCTGAAGACACTTAGATATGTGAGGAAGAGAACTCAAGCAACATATTTTGGCACAGGTAGTCAGTGGCACAGAAGCATAGGAGGCTTCCAAGAGGAAGGCAGAAGATCTGAGGAATTCAGAATCCACAGCAGAGAAAGTTACTGGAAATACCATGATGGCAAATAAATATGCAAGAGGACTAGAAAACAATCAGTCTAGGTTGAAGGAAAAAATGAGAAGGCTCTAGAAGAAATGTTTTTAGAAGGATTGAATATGGTAGGGGGATGATTAGATTAGAAGATTAAAGCATCTAATATAATATACTGAAAAACATTTTGCAAGTTGGATAGAAAATTTGAGGTGAATAAATGATGCTACACAGAATATAAAGCAATGCAAAAGTGAGACAATTATTACCCTCAGAAAAACAAAAAGTCACAAAAGAAATCAGATATTATCATAAAGCGCAATGACTCCATTAGAAATAATATTAAGTTGTAATAATTTGACACTGACATAGGTAAAAGAATTTAAAGTCGTTTCGATTTAAAAAAATCAAGAATGATAGGAATGGGGTAAGGGAATTTCAAGATTCTTTTATTAACTTTAAAGAGCTAATGGACTTTTGAAATTATATTCACGTATTTCTTTGACAAAATAAAAATTAAATTTAAAATGTGAGTGGTTTACACATATGTAAATAGTACAATAAATGGAGCAATGTTACCTAGGTAGGAGAATGTGATGGTGGTAATTATTCCACATTTTAGTTGGTACAATCACGGTTCAAATCCAAGCTATAGTAGCATGTTTAAAGAACACTGTCACCAGAAAAGAGGTCTTGTCTGAGACCCTGAGAGCAGGTTCTTGGATCTCACGCAGAAAATAATTCAAGATGTCACAGAATATAGTGAAATTTATTAGAGACTTCTCTATTACAAAGTAGGACATCCTCAGAATTCAAGAAAAGGAATACCCCTACCTTAAACACAGTGCTTGCTTATATAGGTTGTTAAGGATAGTGTACTTCATTTCAAAGGCTTGTGAGCAGCTTGTGGCAGGCTATTAGTACTGTTATTTCCCTATGTTACTGCTGATTTTAGCAAAAATTCATGATCTTTTGCAAACTCCTAATAGTTAATCCAAAAAAAGAAAATAGTTAATCTAGGTGATAATTATCGATGGTCACTACTAACAAAACAAGAGAGATTCTTGACATTACCTGCCTCCTGACAAATGTACAATGAACCAACTATTAGGCATTCTTCCCACCCCCTTCAACCCAACCAAACCACAATCAGGTCAAGCCCCTAGCTTACAGGAAATATAGCGCTCATAAAAATATGTTAGAAAACCTAACAGGGATGCAGTCAGCAAAATCCAGAATGTGGGATAGTCTACAAGAACAAAATATCAGTTTCTGCAACGAATTAATTGCAAGGAAAAAAAAGAGAGTGAGAACACCCTAGATAAAAATAAACTTTGAAGTACAGTCTGGACAACATAGCAAGACCCTAGCTCTACAAAAAAAAAAAAAAATAGAAAAAATTAGCCAGGCTTGTGGTACATGTCTATAGTCCCAGCTACTTTTGAGGCTAAGGTTGGAGGATTGTTTGAGCCCAGGAGTTCAAGGTTGCAGTGAGCCGTGATCATGCCACTGCACTCCAGCCTGGGCAACAGAGAGACTGTCTCAAAACAAAACAAAACAAAAAAGAAAAGTGACCACATATCCCAATTATTTTATTTAACAGGTTCATGTCTGTTGTCCCAGTATAAGTATTAACAGAATCCTCTTTGATTATCAAAAGGTTCCTAGCTTAGATACTAAATTGTATCATCACCCGACTTAAGAGACACTTTAACCAAATACACTGTGCTAACATAGTTTGGCTACTGATTCCAAAAAACCAACTGCAAAAAACATTTGAACACTAACTGGATATTCGAATGATATTGGTAAACTATTCAGTTTTTTAGGTGTGGTAATAATATTGTGGTTAGATTTTTAAGGAGTCCTTACATTTAGAGATACAAATACTTCCAGATGAAATGACATAAAATTTGAGATTTTCAAAATAATCGAGAGACAGAGAAAGAAAATAGGTGGGGATGTAGTGAGATAGTATACCACGAGCTGACAATGTAGATGATACTGGGGTAGAATGAATCTTTCCACTTTTGAACGTTTTTGAGATTTTTTTCCATAATACAAAGTTAAGTTTAGTAAACAAAATTTTCCTAGTTCTAGAAATAGAAGTATCCTAGAAAGCTTCAGCTTCCTGCTCTTAGGCAAGAGCAAGCATTTGGCATCTAGCCATACAGAATTATATCTTTATTCAGGGTCACCTGGAGCCAGGGTCTATGAAAAACTGTCACATATAAGGGTTCCTGATGTTAAATCACAGATACTAGTTTTCATTATTTTACCTTTTCAATGAAAAAAACAAAAATCAAAAAACCTTCCCTTCTCTAACAAGAGAATCACTTCCTGTAGATACTCTCAAGATACTCTTGAAGATACTCTCAAGGTGCTCCTTCCCTGCTATAACAGAAATGAAGCACCTTAAAAATACTTTGATGGACTCAAAACTCCTCATTGCCAAAAAATGGTCTTTCAGAAAGAATGTAATTCAAAGTGTTTTTCATTTCAGTCTACGTCCTGGTGAGCCCCAACAGGCCAGTTTTCAGTAGAAACAATTAGTGAGACTGCATGAGAGAGAAGGAGGGCACCCAGCTGCCACTGCCAGTAACAGAGCTTCTGCAGTACGGACATATGGTGGTACATAGAGTTATCTAAGGGAAAATAAGAACATGAGAAAATTAATGGAAGCAAAGAAAAAAAGCAATGGAAGCAAAATGAAGTGCTAAGGATTAGCAACATCTGAGTTTCCCAACAATGGCAGCAGCAAAATAACCAGTATATCAGCCCAGGTAATACTCTAGACAATTATAGATGCACTGATTCACTTATATCTCACTAGAAACCTTGAAGTACTATTATGAGTCACATTTTAATGATGTAGAACTGAGGTAGAAAGAAGTGAAGTAATCTGCCTACCACTCCTATGCTGCAGGGCCAGGATAAGAACAAGAAAAGAGGAAATGTTCCTCTTTTGAAATTACTCTGAAAAGCAGTTGTTTAAAAAAAGACAAGACAAAAAAAGGAGGTGTTGGTAAAATGAAAATAGTGCTTTCTCTTTGGCAGGAAATAACTTTGACACTACCAAAAAGGGGTTTCAAAGCTGCCTGGTTCTGGTGGAGGCTCAAAGGAACACCTGTCCATCTGCCACACAAGTCTACTGAAAGTCTCTTATACATGTGACATAGGAGGGGCCAGAGGGCTAAACTGGTACCAACAGATGAAAGCTTCGGGAGTGACCTGCTTGTTGCTCAGGATGTTCAAGCAAAGGCTGAATAGCTTTTTGCTAGACATTGTATGGAAGGAATTCCTATGCAGTAGAAAGTAAGCTAAAGCTAGAATGCTTCCAATTTAAAAAATCACTCTAGTAAGGATTTCCTACTGCAAGTCCTCCTACTTGAGGGCTGACAAAGTCTATGGCAACTCAAAACTGATTCAAAACCTAAGTCATTCTGTGTTCCATTAAGTTTTTAACATTAAACTTCTATCCACAGCAGGCCTACAGCTGGCCCAGTGAATAGCCAGAGACACAACTGCCTCCACTCTTCAAAGACACTAGTTACAACACAAAGTCAATCTAGCACTCTTACTCTAAAAATGCAACACTACGTCTGAGTACCAATCAATATGCTGGAATCATTTTATTAGAGGATATACAAATGGGCTAAACGTTAGTGGTTATTTAATTCAACCAAAATCACAATCAAATTTATTATGCTTCTTAAGGTTCACCATACCCATCTGAGACACTTAAGAGCTAGCATCAACCTCTGTTTATAACAGATTCATTCCTTCTAATCAAGGCATAATATGCAATGTATTATAGAGCTAGAGTGGATATCACTTCAACACTGTATCTTGTCCTTCAAATTATTATGCACAATAATTTGTAACATCCTAAGACCATCCCTAAGATGCAGTCAATAAAGAGGGTTAAGACCTTCAGCACGGCTAGTCCTGACTACACTATGATGCAAAAGGACACTGTTTTCCAACCCTCTGGGGCAATGCAGCCACATGCCTCAATAGCTGTGTTGGTTTACTAGGGCTGCCATACACAACAAAGTAACACAAACTGGGTGACTTAACCAATAGAAATGTATTTCCTCACAATTCAGGCTAGAAGTCCAAGATGAGGGTATTAGCAGGGTTGGTTTCTTCTATGATCTCACTCATTGGCTTGTAAATGGCTACTTTCTCCCTTTGTCTTCCCATGGCCTTCCCTCTATGCTTGTCTGTGTCCTAATCCCCTCTTCTTGTAAGGACACAAGTCATACTGGATTAAGATCCATCTCAATGACTTCATTTAACCTTAATTGACCCTTTCAAGATCGTATCTCCAAATACAGTGATGTTCTGAGGTACTGGGGGTTAGGACTTCAACCTATACAAACTTTAGTAGAAAATAATTCAGCCTGTAATAGTTATATTCATCAAAAAAAGAGGGGGGCGAGGGGGAGAAAGATAAAAGAAATCCTAATATGGCCACTGCCATGACTCTGGCTACAGTGGAGTACAGGCACACACCACAGGTCCTGAGGTGCAGACGCTGAGATGGGCAGTCCCTGGAACCCGCCCCTGGAAGCCCTCTCCTAGTTCCCTCTCTACTGGAACTCAGAGTCAAATTCACTGCTGGTAGCACTCAGTTTTCAGTTCTTCACTTATGCACATTGTTTACTGGAACCACTTTTCTCATCTTTCTACTTTACTTGCTTATTTGCTTAATAAGTTCAGTAAGAGAGGTTCATCATATGGATATTGTAGAATGGAGGTTCATCACTGTCTTCACTAAGCACAGATTCTGTCCTGGACTGTGAATTTGAGTACAGAGAACAAAACTAAGTTAATAGATAAGAGTAATGAGCAGGGGTAAAATGGAATGATACAGGCCTAAAAAAACGGATTTTTTGCTCATTGTGGTGGCTCACACCTATAATCCCAGCACTTTGGGAGGCTGAAATGGGCAGGTCACTTGAGGTCAGGAGTTCATGATCAGCCTTGCCAACATGGTGAAACCCCGTCTCTACTAAAAATACAAAAATTGGCCAGGCGTGGTAGCAGGTGCCTGTAATTCCAGCTACTAGGGAGGTTGAGGCAGGAGAATTACTTGAACCTAAGAGGCGGAGGTTGCAGTAAGCCAATATCATGCCACTGCACTCCAGCCTGGGTGAAAGAGTGAGACTGTCTCAAAAAAAAAAAAAAAAAAAAGAACAGAGGTTTTTTCAAGAGGGTAATAAAGGTAATGACCTAGAAGTGACAATGAACTGTGAGAATACCAATTCCCACCCCCAGGATTGGAGGATTTATTAAACAAGATTATTAATACATCACCTTGGGAAAAGACAAGGCTGCAAAAACAACTTCAGTTCAGAACATATATTACATAAGGAAAGTATCTCAGATGGAGACACAGAATAGTGTGGCTGTTAAGAATGTGATCTCTAAAGCCAGACTACCCAGGTTTCAATCCCAGTTCTGCCACTTACACAGCTGTGTTACCTTGAGCAATTTATTTAATCTCTCTGTACCCTCGCTTCCTCAAGTGTGAAATAAGTACATGATAATATCTTTCATAGAACTGGCATGAGAAGCAAATGATCTTCACAATTTAAAATGCTAAGAACAGTGCCTGAGAGCTAGTAAGTGCTCAGAGTTTGTAAATTTATTAAATAAATTCTCGATTACATATGGTTCATCAGAAACATTACAGTGATGGCAGTGGCAGCCCGTCACTGCCATGAAGCAGTCACTGCCATGACGTTGACTGCAGTGGGGTACAGGTGCAGGTCACAGGTCCTCAGGTGCAGAGGCCAAGGTGGGCAGTCCCTGGAACCCTCCCCTGGAAGCCCCCCACAAGCCCAGTGCCCTAGGAACTCACCCCTGAAAGCCGCTATGATGGGGCCAGGCCAAGCTGAGCCATCCACCAGTGGGAGATAAGTACAGCTGGGGCTGCATGATCAGACAAGTCAGTTGGGGTGGGGGTGGCCAGGAGAAGGGAGTGGGATCCCCGCCCCTTCTGAGTTGGGGGGGTGGGAGCTCCCTGGATGCAGGTGCCGCTGTCCTGCTACAGCTTCGAACTCAGGCATCTCTGAATTCTCGGGCAGGGAAGGCCCCCTGCCCCTCGCAGGCTCAGAATTGTCTACTGCTGCTACCTGGCTTCTCCTCTCTGTTGATGCCCACTCCAATCTCAGAAATTTGGGGCCGAGCCTGGGAGCTGTCACAGCCTGGCTGGGTGTGCACATGCTTGGGGAAGTGCTGACACACCAACCTCTTGCCACCTTGGCTCCCCCCAGACTTTGGGCACCGACAAGCATGGGAAGGAGGCTGAGGGGTGCACTGAAGCCTGGGGGCTGGTTCGCCAGTCCCAGAAACCGCAGGGGAACTTGTGGTGCTTTTCCCTGAGGCCCATAAAAACCCCTGGACTCAGCCAGACTTGGGGAGTAGAGGGAGAGACCACAGGGAGATAACAAGATGACCTGCCTACAAGGAGGAACCACCCACTCCAGGGTGTCCTCTCTGCCGAGAGCTGAACACTCAATGGGAGAACCTGCCTACAGATAGGAGCTACCCACTGCAGGTCCCCTCTAAACTGTTCTGTCACTCAATAAAGCTCCCCTTCATCTTGCTCACCCTCTACTTGTCTGTGTACCTCATTCCTTCTGGATGAAGGACAAGAACTAGGGACCTGCCAAATGGCAGGGCCAAAAGAGCTGTAATACAAACAGAGCTGAAACACACCCCTTGGTCCACACATTGTGGGTGACAAGAAGGAGAGAAGAGAGAAGGAGAGAGGAGCTGCAGCCCTTCGGAGAGACCAGACCTGAGAGCTCCCTGAGCCTGAGCTGAGACTCTCCCTTTGGGGCCCGATGGTTCCTAGAGTCTTCAAGCTTCTGGGCACCACTGTGTTCCCCGGTGCCAGCTGTGGAAGCTGCCTGTGGTGCACCTGGTCCCAATGCAGCCTCATAGTGAGCTGGAACCCATGCCAGCCCCTGGACCTGGCCGCCTGCAGCAGCTGGCATGCCTGTCTGTGTGCAGTAGCCGACCCTACACTCACTTGCTCACACACCCCTTACCATTCCGCACCAGTCTCTTCAGAAGCGAGGGATCCAGGCTGGTAGCTTGAGTCAAGTGCAGCATGCCAGGCCAAGTAGGCCCAGCAGGCCCGAGCAAAACTCAGGCAAAGGCGCCACCAGCCACAGAGGTTTCCAGCTAGAAAAGCAACACCTCCCAGAATCCTGTAACAATAGCCAGGGGGTTGAGACCACAGACATTGGAGTAAGATACTGTGGGGCTGAATGCCAGTTTCTACTGCTTATTAATAACTTCCTTAACCTCTCTGTACTACAGTGTCTTTATCTATAAAATAGATTTACTCAGATTATCCACCTCATCAAAAAAAAAAAAAAAAAGAACATGTGTCACCCACCTCATCAGAGTATTTTGAGAATTAAATTTAACCATGTAAGTCATTTAAAAAATATTAATACATGGTAAATGCTCAGCAAAAGTTACCTATTCTTATTCTTTTGATATTTCATTTTCCAACTTTTCTTGACTAGGCAAGAGAAAATAATTTAAAAATAATCTGCTTCTACTGGGCTTATGCAACATGTGAATCAGTCAACCAATAATCTCATAAAGCAATAATCACAACTGATGATAGAAGCATGAGCTCAAAATATTAGCAAGACTAAACTTCTGCTTCTGATCATTATGGGAAATCAGAGATCAGATTTACCCTTGCACTTTAAAAATAAAAATATTAGATGAAATATATGAAACAATAGTTTGCAGACACTGGACCAAATGGAAAACATACAAAGTAAGCCCTAAGACTGCCCTAGCTAGTAACTTAAGCATACCCTAAGAGTGACAGTAAAAAAAAAAAAAAGAAAAGAAAAAAATAATATTAGGAAAAAAAAAAAAAAAGACTGCCCTAGCTTACTACCTGAAGAACATGCCTAGGAAGCAGCAAAATAAGAGGGTACTCAAAAAGAGCCCAGCAGTCTCCCTGAGTTGAGAAGACAGAGTTGAGAACTTGGGGAGGCTAAGGTGGCTAGCATTTTCATGGCAGGGTACCAAAGAAGAGAGGGCTATACAGAGGGAACTCTAGAGATCTGCAGGGACTTCCTCTGAGTTTTTAGCTGAGTATCTATCAGCATATGTGGGTAAGGAAACTATCCAAGAAAATGAGCAGGTACTCTCTTCAGAGTTCACAAAGGACCCTTAGAATCATTCATGTTCTCATCAGCCTGAGTGGAAAAAACTCACAATACATGGGCATCAAACAGAGTACTCAAAGTACTGCCATAGTAGTAAGAAAAAAATTAGCCTCAAGTGATGCCCTGGTCTCACCAAACAAAGCCTAAAAGTAATCATTCAAAGGATCAAACAATTTCCAAGTAACTGCATCCCAGAGTCTCGAGAATGTTTAAAGGAATACAAAACTATCCAGCAAACAATGAGCTAAAAATCATCTTGTCCTATCAATGAACTGGCACTTTGCATACCATGGATACAAAAGAAGAATGGAATGAAGCACTAAAACAGTAATCAAACGTATGAGCAAGTCTACAAAAAAAACATGAAATTCAACAAGTTTTCATGCCCAAAACTGTAAGACGTTGCTCCAGGTTGTGTGTTCTGAGACCAGTGTCATCAAGAGATACTCAAAACCATGTGCCAAGACTGGGTACATCTTAAGCTGTGGGGACTACCAACTACAATCTTTCTCAGCCTCATATGCGAAGGGCTAATACCTCTGGAAGAGGTGTATTTTGGGAGAAGTTAGCCTCTAACATTGTCCTATGTCAATCACTGTCCCAAACTGTCTGTGGAATTTAAGCTCCTGTATTAAATAATGTCACTTAAATCTGCATGATACATCGTGCTTCACTCAAATTTTTAGTTTTTCTGGTTATTATTTTCTAACAAAAAGCTTAACAAATACTTATTGATCAATCACACTTTCCTTTTTTTTAACAGATTTTTTTCAATTGGTTTCCAAGATACTTCTCCTGGTCCTTCTTCCTGAATAAATAGCTAACACTTTTTAGTCTAATTCCTCACTATCGTCCCAATCTCTAAAACTTGCCCCAAGGCTCAATCCTTGGGTAACTCTTCCTCCTCTATCAATTCCACCTTTAAAATACATCCCCAAATCTGACCACTTCTTAGCATCTCAATCATAATGGGTTCAAATAACCATTGTCTCTTACCTAGTGGCCTTCTAACTATAATCAGAGTAGTGTTTGTTTGTTTGTTTGATTTGAGACACAGAGTGGTGTTTGTTTTGTCTCACTCCAAGGCTGAGTGCAGTGGTGTGATCTCACCTCACTGCAACCTCCACCTCCTGGGTTCAAGCCATCCTCCCACCTTAGCCACCCTAGTAGCAGAGACTACAGGCACACACCACCATGCCCGGCTAATTTTTGTATTTTTTGAAGTGAGGAGGTTTTGCCATGTTGCCCAGGCTGGTCTCAAACTCCTGAGTGGTCTTGAACTCAAGTGATCCGCCTGCCTTGGCCTCCCAAACTGCTGGGCTTACAGGTGTAAGCCACTGCGCCCAGCCCAGAGTGATCCCTTTGATCTACATCAGATCATGACATTCTTATTTAAACTTTCCAGTGACTACTCATCTCACTCAGCATTAAAACAAAAGTCCTGGGTGGGAATGGTGGCTCATGCCTGTAATCCCAGTGCTTTGGGAGGCCAAGGCAGGTGGATCACCTGAGGTCAAGAGTTCCAGACCAGCCTGGTCAACATGGTGAAACCCCGTCTCTACTAAAACTACAAACATTAGCTGGGTGTGGTGGCAGGCACCTGTACTCCCAGCTACTTAGGAGGCTGAGGCAGAAGAATCCCTTGAACCTGGGAAGCGGAGTTTGTAGTGAGCCAAGAGCATACTAATGTACTCCAGCCTAGGTGACAAGAGCAAAACTCCAATTCAAAAAGCCTCAAAATTCTTTAATCTGGCTGCCCACTACTCCTCAGACCTCATTTCCTAACACTCACCACCTAACTTATTCTGTACCAGCACCACTGGACTCTGCTGCACAAAGAATACATGGAGCAAGCTCCTGGATCAGGCCCCTGGCAAGTCATGTTGCCTCTGCCTGAAATACTCTTCTTCCAAATATCTCCATTCAGGCTCCATGACTTCTGTTAGGTCTTTTCTTATAAGTCATCTTACCACCAAGGACATCCCTGACCACCTTATATAAAATGTCAAGCCCTAGCCTCCACATTCTCTACTCTCTTTATCCTACTGTATTTTTCTCAGTAGCATTTATGGCTATCTGCTATGTTATATATTTACTCATTAACTTGTCTCTCTTCCTCCACTAGAATCTAAGCTCCCTGAGGATGGGGATTTTATTGTTTCATGTTCACTGCTTTGTTTCCCATGCCTAAAACAGTGTCCTAGCACATAGTGCATAATCAAATAATATTGAATATATAAAAAGGAAGGCAGAAAGAATGGGAGAAGGGAGAACCCAAACAAACCATTTAACTCATTTTGGACTCAAATTTTCCCATTGTATAAAATGTGAGATTTGGACAAAAAGACTCTCCAGAGAGTTCTAGCATTCTGCCACGCTATGAGGTAGTCACAGGTAATAGTTCACAAGGCTGTCCGATGATCAGGGGGGTGGGCACATAACTTATAATAGCCTCAAAAATCCAAGTACTGATAAGCTACCCAGCTTTCTCCTGACATTTTGAATACAACAGAAATCTCTGATATTTATTGTACTCTTCTCTGTGACAGAACCAAGACTCTTACTCCATTTCTCCCCATTATTAAGGAGTAAGGTATGGGTTTTACCATTTGGCCAGAAGCAATTGTCAAGACCCAGATTCATAGCAGGTTTCCTTACCTCCACTGCAATGGGCGGCTGGAACAAGGACTGCCAGGACTGCTGTGGGCTCGTGGGTTCAGGAAAAAGGCAAGAGAAGAGGTAGCCAGGACACAATCAGCACTAAATGGGACTTTAGTGAGGAAGAGGGCTGGAGCAAATGTGGGTGAAAACATGTGCTGGTTTACTTCAGCTCCTCGGCAAAGGGTAGAGATACTGACAAGATACCACAGTAGGAAAAAAACAAGGTCAGTGATAACTTTTCAACCAAAATGAAACATATTCAAAGTGACTTGGTTTAGGCAAAAGCTCAAGAAAAGTAAGTGGTCCAAAATCATTCTCCAATATCATACTTCAGTACCAATGTTGGTATAGGATGACAACAGAGAAAAACTTAATCCATAAAATTAAAATACAACATTTAAGATTTGGCTATTCAACATATTTATTCTTTATTTATTTTTATTTTTTGAGACAGAGTTTCACTCTTGTTGCCCGAAGTGGAATACAATGGCACGATCTTGGCTCACTGCAATCTCCGCCTCTCCGGTTCAAGCAATTCTCCCGCCTCAGCCTCCCAAGTAGCTGGGATTACAGGCATGTGCCACCACATCCAGCTAATTTTGTTTTGTTTTGTTTTGTTTTTGAGACAGAGTCTCACACTGTCACCCAGGCTGTAGTACAGTGGCGTGATCTCGGCTCACTGCAATCTCCACCTCCTGGGTTCAAGCAATTCTCCTGCCTCAGCCTGCCAAGTAGCTGGGAATACAGGTGTGTGCCACCAGGCCCAGCTAATTTTTTTTTTGATTTTGTATTTTTAGTAGAGACAGAGTTTGACCATGTTGGCCAGGATGGTCTCGATCTCCTGACCTCGATCCACCTGCCTTGGCCTCCCAAAGTGCCGGGATTACAGGTGTGAGCCACCGCATCCGGCCTAATTTTGTATTTTTAGTAGTGATGGTGTTGTATCATATTGGTCAGTCTGGTCTCGAACTCCTGACCTCAGGTGATCAACCTGCCTCAGCCTCCCAAAGTGCTGGGATTACAGGCGTGAGCCACCGTGCCCGGCCCAAAGTATTTAAAATTGGTTTCTGGGCAAACCAAACACTGCAAATTTACTACAACTCATCAGTTAGCAGCCAACAGGTAATATTTAATGTTCAATGACTAAAACTTCCTAAAGAAATGTGTATGTCCCCAAGAGTACAACATTCTCAATAGTTTATAAATTATTGATTATATCTACAATAATACCATTTCGCTAACTTTTCTCTAATTAATGTATCAGATAATGTCAGCTAACTATGTATTTTGCTTCTACTTAAATTTTAGATTCCCAGGTTATTTTTTCCCATAAAAACAATCTAGCCATTTTGATTTGTTAAGTCCTGTTGAAGATTATTAAATAAATAAGATCATTAGATTTAAAACAGATAGGTGATAAATACAGATTTCTAATTTGTTGCCATTAGTAGAAACGACACATAACAAAAATAATGGACAGTTTCATAATATTTAATTTGCTCCCTTATTGGCATGGCTTTCTATACACACACCATATTTAATTTCCAAGGTAAAAAATTACTTAGGTATCACATAAGTACCTGATCTACTTCAAAATGGTAACATTGTTAGTTGCCTGTATTGTTATCTCTGACTGTTTATAATATGGATACATTCCACTTTTGCTTATTTACATACATTCAAAGGAAATCTTCACTTTCCTAGTCATTATCACTCTAGTGGTCTTCAGTTTATTTCTCAGGTGGGTACACAAAATGGGGGTGTAACAGGATAGAAAACAGGAGGGCAGACGGCTATTTAAAATTGCAGTTAGGCTGACATTTCCACAAACTCAACTTTTTAAAGTTAAAAGAAGTAAGAACATTAATTTTAATTTCTCATTTTCAAAAAGAATTTTCACTCTTCCAAAGAACTATTCCAAAGTTAAACTCCCTCTCATACATGTGAGAGCTAATTAGAACATTAGACAGTGCTTGTTAACCTGCATAATATGTTTATAACAAAATTTTGAAAGTCTTAAGTCTTATCACATAAAATGAGGTTTAGCCATTTTGTTGAACATACAATTGAAATTATAAGAATCTATGAAAACCAAATTTCATTTTCTTTTTGCCCCTAATTATTACTCTGCAAACTGGTTATACAATGGGTCTAGAGTCTAATAAGGATTGTTTGAAAAAGGAAAAGGTGATATACAAACAACTTATTAGCTCCTCAGGGGTTATTTTTCTAACTCAAAGTCAATAAAACAGATACAATGATTACCAACAGCAGTGTACCAACATCTGAAGAGCATGATTTTCCAGGTGTGGTAATCTTAGCACTTTGGGAGGCTGAGGCAGGAGGATCACTTGAGCTCAGGAGTTTGAGACCAGCCTGAGCAACATAGAGAGACCCTGTTTCTACAAAAAATTAAAAAATCAGCCAGGCTTGGTGGTGCATGCCTATGGTCCCAGCTGCTGAGGTGGAAGGATCCCTTGGGCCTAGGAGGTCAAGGTGTAGTGAGCTGTGATAGGGCCACTGCACTCTAGCTTGGGTAATAAAGTATGACACTCTCAAAAACAAAAACAAAACCATGATTTTTGACCATTTACATTTTCTTAAATTACAAATTCCATTTAAATTTTTTTAATTTTGTTAACAAGTGACCTTTACTTTAAATAACACATTAGTTGATGAAGTTTCTTTTTAAATGGTCTTTTACTTTTGTGTCAGTATGGGAATAAAAGGTTTTTTTAAAAGTGTGTCAATACTCCAACTATATACTTCAAACACATCTTGTTCCTCAAGGTCTAGTGGAATCATTAATTCAATCAATAAGCATCCACAGACACTGAAGGGCAATATCACAAAGGAAGCCCACTGAAGAAGCCTGTCTGTCTCAGGGCAAGCAGTTTACTTGGGGAGAAAATCTGATGTACACTCCCTTCACCCTGTGAGTTAAACAAAGGCAATTTAAGACAGATAACTGAGCTGAAATGGATTCTAGGTCTCTTCTTTCACTGGTTCTCTAAGTTACTATCAATTCACTTGGCACTTCTTCATTAAATAGGCCTGAGCTGCTCTTGGAAAAGCCACCCTGAAGCGGAAGCCTTCTTCTACTCCCAGCTTTGAAATTCTCACCTAATAAAGTTTATTTGTGTATTGGCCAATATAGAAATAAAATTCAGGTCACACCCTAAGGGCCCATGCTTGAATCTGCAAGGGTAGATCTGAGGTCCTGAGCTCACAGGCCATGGGCAGAAATACAATACCCACTCCAGTCAAAGGAGGAGATACTTTTCATTTCCATTTGTTTCTCACATTCCTGGGGCTTGTATTTGCAGCTTTGACACTAACTTTAAATAAACATTTGCTTTCAAGGCAAGAAAATAATTGTCTTCATTTTTTTACCCAGTTCTTGAAATATTCATTTTAGGAACCCCTAAAATGACATTTAACTCAGTTTCTGGAATTGGAAACCTTCCCTGCCAAGGACCACTGTTTTGACCTTGAATTAATAAAGCCAGCTCAGCCCTCTTCCTGACAGGCATCTCCAAAACAGTCTTCATTCAAATAAACGAAGCTGTGTTAGTTGGCATTAGTTTTTTTCCTGACATCTGCCAGTTTCCAGTAGAGACCCCAGCCTCCTTACTGAATCCGCAGACATGGTGCTCCCAGTCTCTCTCGCCTCCGTTTCATCATTCTCCTGGCTACTCAAGTTTTGCCCTCATACTGGAGTCTTGGTAGGAAGTTCTCTCACACAAGGGGTATGCAGTTCTGTCAGCCAAAGGAAATTATAAAAGCTTCCCAAACTTACAGCAAAAATTAAAGTACTTTTCTCTAAAAACATGATCTTCAGTCTACCCCTACCCTCCCCCCATAAAAGACCTAAGAGCCCAGGAGGCAGCAGTGGGGCAGTGACAAGTTCCAGATCCCAAATGAATCAGCTGTCCTCTGATCTGCCTGACATCATTCACACTCAGCCAGCAACAAATCAGAGCTACAGAAAGCACCTTGTTCCTGCGTCAGTGACGAGCACCAAACTCCCTCCCCCACAAATCAGTTGCAACCTCCAACCCTGAGGCCTGGCGGCAGTAAAGACTGGCAGAAATTATACATAGCAACTTGAAAACTCACACTGTGTCAGAAATACTATTAACCTAGAAGGCAAGGACAAGGCTAAACAGCTGTTGCAGTGGGCAAGGGACTGGAAGAAAGATTAATGATTCCAAACTGGTAAAATAATGAGCTAAGACTGTGGGCATTTCTGCAAGATTATTCATTCTCAAACCCAAGCCTGAGGGATGATGACAGGGCTTTAATGTTAGGGCTCAAAGCACAGTCATTATTCAAATACTGAATTTGACCAGTTTAAGTAAACTGTACTTCTTCAGACAAAGTTCAGCGCCATTTTTTATTCAATTTCTATTACTCTCTAATCATTTGAATATATTTGTGGTAAGAAAAGCCGAAAGGAAAATTAAGAAAATAAGCCAAGAAACTAGTTTAATTTCATCCATTAATGTCTAAGGTAAGCTGCAGAAGACCTCTATTGAAGGATAAGCTAAGCATACTTCTGTATGATTTGGTTTCCCCACCTGTAAAACAAAGATCATTAAGGTACCAATATATAGGTTGTGGTGAGGATTAACATATGTAAAACAGCAAAGTGCCTAGCAAGTACCATGGAAGTGTTAGCTATTACTATAGGTCTTGCCCTCTTGGAGCAATCTCCCAGTCTAAAGGAGAGATAAGTTTCAACAAACAGGAAGCTATCTGAGAAAAAGAACCTACACTCAAGAAAGCCAAGTGATTGAGTAAACTGTGGAGCTAAACACTGGCAGCTAAGAGAGCCAAAGAGAAGCAAGTCTCGTGCCCTGCTTCAGAGGCCCTGCGAACTCTGATAAGCTTCTCTCATTCACCTAGATGACAAAGTATGTCAAGCTGTTTTTCCTATGGTAATGTTCAAAGGACAAACCGGTACTTTTTTAAATGCAGGTCACACCTCTTTAGTAAGACATGATATCGATTTAAGAAGTCAGGTCACACTTCCTTAGTAAGACATGGTATCAATTTAGGAAGTCAGGATCAACATTTTCTAAAAAGGAAACTGCCTGCACACAAAAAGTACATATACAAATGAAATAGAATAGAAAAGAAAATATCAGAGTCATTCCCACACAGTAAAGGCAAGCACTGTTTTCTGAAATGTGTGTTTATGACATCCATTACTGAAATACATACAAATGAGGAAGGAGACCCAGGCATCTAGGATCACCTCCCTCTTGACTTCCACACTGCATTTCAATAGAAGAAAAGGCTAGCTGACTGCTTCTAAATCACCTTCCCATAAGACAGCAGGCCTGGTATGGGAGAATCTCTCCAGAAGACACTGATTTTACTTAAATAAGATCAAACCCCCACCCCACTTCTCCAAGACCAGAAACCTTTCACATGTAATTCCTAAAACTGTAAACCCAAGACCCTTTCATATGTGATTTCTAAAGCTGTAAACCCAAGACCCTTTCACTTGTAATTTCTAAGGCTGTAAACCTAAGACCCTTTCACGTGTAATATCTAGAGTATAAGCCCATATAAAGGCAGAGCTTCTCTTTGTTATGGGAGCTTGGCCGTTTGGACAAAACATAAAGCCTTGCTCCCCCTTCCGTTTCTAGTTCAGTGTCCGAGAGGTCTGTTTCTCAAGGCAGGCCACACCTGCTTCACAAATACACAAATGCACACATAAGTGATGGGTCATAATGCAAACTCTATTTGTTACTGAGGTCAAAGTCTAAAAAGCTTGAAAGCCATAGTTCTAACTACCTAAGCAAACTCACCCCACCTCGTAGCTACAGGTCCTCACTTTTCCTCTCCATGTATTAGTCCAATTACTCAGCCCTCTCAGCTCCCTCCCCAGTTCAGTAGCAGGCCCTAAAGATAACTAGAACATCTTCTCAGAAATCTTGCAGCTCTCAAACAAGTACTGGATCCCACATTGGAAAGCCTTGTGACAGCAGATAGTATCAGGATCAGTTGCCAAAAGCCCCAGTCTTGGTCTATCCTCCCGTCCCCCCACTAAGGCTTGCAGTTACGGCTGAACCCTAAATTTCTAAACAATATTCTCCAATTCTCTAATACCCAAGACCAGGCTACTGAATAAATAATAATAATAATAATGATGACACAACAGCAACCAACATTTACTTATTAAGTGCTTAACTATTTATTAGGTTCTATTCTAAGCATTTTACACATAAATACTCATGCAGAACTCATCACAGTCATATGATATATGACTATTACTCCCATTATTGTTAAGATCATACCAGTGGTAAGTAGAAAGTAGCATTTCCTCAATATGTTCGTGCCTGGTTACATATATATGAATTATACTAACCAGAAGTGTTCCTCTCTTCAGCCAAGTTGGTAAACTGAAGCAGTCTAACTCTAGCTTCCAATGTTATAAATCACTGTGCTCTACCTTTCAGGAGAAAATTCTGACAACAGCAGCAAATGAATTTCTCTCTAGCCTGCTCTGCATATATTGCAGAGCAGTACTATTGCAGAGCAGTATTCCTTGGGTGGAGGAGAGAAAGCATGGAGCTCCTTAAATAATGCTAGAGTGAGGAAATATTTGTTTGATTTTTAGAGAATGAAAGCCATATTTTACATCCTTTATCTGACCAAAGAAGATATTACTTTTCCCTCCAGGTAACACATTCCCACACAGAGTACTCTTGTTAGCGGCATTAGAATCCATTGGTGCCAATATTCCTGTAGCTTTGCCAGGACTAGTAAGGCCTAACACTTCCCTGGGACTGGTGACAGGGCTCAATAATTTGCAGTATGGCAAAAGAAACATCTGCCTTCTCTTATTCATTAATACATCTATTTATTGACTGTAGAGCCAGGGAAGAAAGGCCTCTACTATGGGCTTCTCACTTTAGAGATCCTGCAAAATAACACAAACACAAAAAAACAAATTCATTAAAGAAATGGGGTTTCCTCTATCACAAGATTCCGCACTGGTGAAGTGGAACCCTAAAAATCCATTCTTGTGACTTGTACTGTTCAGACCACAGGAAAACCTCTGTCCACATATTTCTTCCTATGTCTTTAAAAAAAGAGGCAACTGGCTGGGTGCGGTGGCTCACGCCTGTAATCCCAGCACTTTGGGAGGCTGAGGCAGATGGCTCACAAGGTCACGAAATCAAGACCACCCTGGCCAACATGGCGAAACCCCGTCTCTACTAAAAATATAAAAATTAGCTGGGTGGGGTGGCACACACCTGTCATCTCAGCTACTTGGGAGGCTGAAGCAGGAGAATCACTTGAACCTGGCAGGCAGAGATTGCAGTGAGCCGAGATTGCACTACTGACTCCAGCCTGGAGACTGAGCAAGACTCCGAGAGGCAACTATGTCAGAATGCCATTTATGGGTTGTGAAACTACAAACTTTAGAGAACTCTGCCTGAGAATATGGAATATTTGAGCAGCACAGGGTGTTAGAAATAAAAGACAAGACAAATTAACTGTTACATCCTTCCTGTCAAATAACATCAATGTCTAGATATCATGCCTAAGAAAGTATTGTCTCCTAACAGAGTCAAGCATCCATTTACTTGATTTCTTCCTGTTCTAATTCAAGGTTCTAAAGGTACTCATAATTTAGCGCACTATTCCTAACAGTAGCACACAGCAATTGAGCCCCAACTGAGACCCTATCTCTAAACAAATAAATAAGCAAGTAAGTAAGCAAGAAAATGGGGAAAACAGGCTTTCATGATGTATTTGTTTTCTATTGCATAACAAATTAGCAAAAACATAGCCACTTAAAACAATACACATTTATTACCTCACAGTTTCTGATTCAGGAATTCAAGCACAGCTTAGCTAGGTCCTTGCTTAGGGTCTCATAAAGCTGCAAGCAAGGTGTCACTTGGACTATTTTCTCACATGAAGACTCGATTCAGGAAGAAGTCAATTTTAAACTCATTCTCATCTGCACACAGAACATTCTCTAAAATTTACTATGTGCTCAGTTATAAAGGTAGTCTCAATAAATTTTTTAAAAATCAAAATCATACCAACCATCTTCTCAGACCTCATGGAATATAATTACAAATCAATACCAAGAGAAACTCTCAAAAACACACAAGTACATGGAAACTAAGCAATTTGCTCCTGAATGACTTTAAAGAATGAGATTAAGGCAGAAATCAAAAAAAAATTTTAAATAAATAAAAATAGAGACACAACATACCAAAATCTCTAGAACACAACAAAAGCACTGTTAAGACTAAAGTTTAGGCCAGGCACGGTGGCTCATGCCTGTAATCCCAGCACTTTGGGAGGCCAAGGTGGGAGGATGGCCTGAGCTCAGGAGTTTAAGACCAGCCTGGGCAACATGGTGAAACCCTGTCTCTACTAAAAATATGAAAATTAGCCACATGTAGTGGTGTGTGTCTATAATCCCAGCTACTCAAGAGGCTGAGGATCACCTGATCTTTCTGGTCCTGGGCTTTTTTTTGGTTCGTAGACTTTTAAATTACTGATTCAGTTTTATAGCTCATTATTGGTCTGTTCAGGATTTCCATTTCCTCCTGGTTCATTCTTAGGAGTTTGTGTGTTTCAAGGGATTTATTCATTTCTTCTAGGTTTCTCTGGTTTATGCTCATAGAGACGTTACAGTAATCTCTGAGGATCTTCTGTATGTCTGTGATATCAGTTGTAATGTCACTTTTGTCATTTCTGATTGTGCTTATTTAAATCTTCTCTTTTCATGGTTAATCTATCCAGCAGTTTAACAATTTTGTTCATCCTTTGGAACAACCCACTTTTTGTTTTGTTGCTCCTTTACGTCATATTTTTGGCCTCAATATCATTTAGTTCTTCCCTTATATTTCTTATTTCTTTTCTTCTGCTAAATTCGGGTTTGGCTTGTTTTTGGTTCTCTAGTTCCTTTAGCTATAATGTTAAGTTGTTAATTTGAGATCTTTCTTTTTGATGTTAGGCATTTAGTGCTATATATTTTCGTCTTTTTTTTTTTTCTTTTTCTTTTTGGAGATAGAGTCTTGCTCTGTTGGCCAGGCTGGAGTGCAGTGGCACAACCTCAGCTCACTGCAACCTCTGCCTCACAGGGGATTCACAGCCAAGTTCTACCAGATGTACAAAGAACTGGTACCAATCTGAAACCATTTAAAAAAAATTGAGTATGAGGGATTCTTCCCTAACTCGTTCCACTAAACCAATATCATTCTGATACCAAAATCTGACAAGTACACAACAACAACAACAAAAACAACAGGCCAATATCCCTGATGAACATGAATGTGAAAATCCTCAACAAAATACTAACAAACTGAATCTAGCAACACATCAAGAAGATAACTGGATCATGATCAAGTGGTTTTATGCCTGGGATACAAGGATGGTTCAGCATGCACAAATCAATAAATGTGATTTACCACATAAACAGAAAAAAAACCAAAAACCATATGATTATGTCAACAGACACAGAAAAAGCATTTGATAAAATTCAACAACACTTCATGATTAAAAATCTTCAACAAATTAGGTACTGAAGGAAGACACCTCAAAATAATAACAACCATATATGATAAACTCACAGGCCAACAGCATCATACCTAATGGGTAAAAACGGAAAACATTCCCCCTAAGAAGTGGAACAAGGTGAGGATGTCCACTCTCACTCCTCCTATTCCACATAGTACTGGAAGTGTTAACCAGAGCAATTAGGCAAGAGAAAAAAATAAAAAGCATCCAAATACGAGCAGAGTTAGTCAAATTATGTCTGTTTACCAACAAAATAATCCTCTACCTGGAAAACCATAAACATTCCTCCAAATGATTCCTAGACCCAATAGACAATTTTAGTAAAGTTTCAGGATATAAAATTAATACTCAAAATCAGCTGCATTTCTATACACCAACATTCAAGCTCAGAATCAAATCAAGACGTCAATCCCATTTACAACTGCCACAACCAAAATAAAATATCTAGGAATACATTTAACCAAGATGAAAAACCTCTATAAGGAGAGCTAAAGAACACTGATGAAAGAAATCACAGACAACACAAACAAATGGAAAAACATCCCATGATCATGGATAGGAAGAATCAATATTGTGAAAACGACTATACTGCCCAATGCAATTTTTATCAAATTACCAATGTCGTTTTTCAAAGAATCAGAAAAAACTATTCCAGAATTCATATGGAACCAAAAGAGCCCACATAGCGAAAGCAATTCTAAACAAAAATAACAAAGTTGGAAGCATCACATTACCTCACTTCAAATTACACTACAAGGATATAGTCACCAAAACAGCAGGG
Organism: Cacajao melanocephalus; assembly: GCA_963573385.1. Taxonomy (NCBI): domain Eukaryota; kingdom Metazoa; phylum Chordata; class Mammalia; order Primates; family Pitheciidae; genus Cacajao; species Cacajao melanocephalus. The sequence goes on along the minus strand of CAUYLG010044121.1, from coordinate 48,260 downwards.
TACTGGTACAAAAACAGACACATGGCAGCTCAATGAAATAAAATAGAGAACCCACAAGTCAATCCACACACCTACAGCAAACTGATCTTCAACAAAGTTGACCAAAATAATCAGTGGGGAAAGAACACTCCATTCAATGAATGGTGCTGGGAAAATTGGCTAACCATATGCAGAAGAATTAAACTGGACCCCTATCTCTCACCATATACAAAAATTAACTCATGATGGATTAAAGATTTAAATTTAAGACCTGAAACTATAAAACCCTAAAAGAAAACCTAGGAAAAACTCTTCTGGACATTGGCCCAGGCAAATAATTTATGACTAAGACCTCAAACAAATACAACCAAAACAAAAACAGACAAACGAGACTTAATTAAACTAAAGAGCTTCTGTACAGCAAAAGAAACAATCACAGAGTAAAAAGACAACCCATAGAATGGGAGAAAATATCTGCCAACTATATATCCAACAAAAGACTAATATCCAGAATCTGTAAGAAACTTAAATCATAAGAAAAAAACAAATCTATTAAAAAGTAGGCAACAGACACAAAAGAAGACAAGCAATCAACAAACTTATGAAAAAAATATCCAACATTGCTAATCATCAGAGAAATGCAAATTAAACCATAATGAGATACCACCTTATACCAGTCAGAATGGAAAATGACAGATGTTGGATGCCGAGAAAAAGGAATGCTTATATACTGTTGGTGTGAATGTAAATTAGTTCAACCCCTACAGAAAATAGTATAGGGATTTCTCACTGAACTAAAAATAGACTACAGTTTGATCTAGCAATCCCACTACTAGGTATCTACCCAAGGGAAAAGAAATCTTTTTTTTTTTTTTTTTTTTTTAGTCAGAGTCTCGTTCTATTGCCTCCTGGGTTCAAGCAATTCTCCTGCCTCAGCCTCCCAAGTATCTGGGACTACAAGCACATGCTACCACACCTTGCTAATTTTTTTATTTTTAGTACAGACATATTTTCACCATATTGACCAAGCTGGTCTTCTTTTTTTTTTTTTTTTGAGACGGAGTCTTGCTCTGTCGCCAGGCTGGAGTGCAGTGGCGCAATCTCGACTCACTGCAACCTCTGCCTCCTGGGTTCAAGCGATTCTTCCACCTCAGCCTCCCGAGTAGCTGGGACCACAGGCACGTGCCACCATGCCCAGCTATTTTTTTGTATTTTTAGTAGAGACAGGGTTTCACCATGTTGGCCAGGATGGTCTTGAACTCCTGACCTCATGATCCACCCGCCTCAGCGTCCCACAGTGCTAGGATTACAGGCGTGAGCCACTGCACCCAGCCAAGAAAATAAATCTTTAAAAAAATTTTTTTAATTGTAAAACTTTTTTTCCCTTGGGCTTTATGACATAGCATAAGGAAATTATTTTACCAAAAAAGACACCTGCACTGGTACCTTTATTGCAGCACTATTCACAATAGCAAACTCATGAAATCAACCAGCCTATCAACAGTGGATTGCATGAAGAAACTGTGGTACATATATACCATGAAATAGTATGCACCATAAAAAGAATGAAAACCTGTCCTTTGCGGCAATATGGATGTAGCCGGAGGTCATTATTCTATATGAAATGACTCAGAAACAGAGAATCAAATACCACGTGTTCTCACTTCTAAGTGAGAGCTAAAAATGGGTACATGTGGAGATAAAGATGGAAACAATAGACACTGGGGACTCCAAAAGGGTAAAGGAGGTGTGACAAGCATAGAAAAACTACCTATTGGGTATTATGTTCACTATTTGGCTGATGGGTTCACTAGAAGCCAAAACCCCAGCACTATACAATATATCCATGTAACAAACCTGCACATGTACCCCTGAATCTAAAGAAAAAAAAAAAGGAAAGAAAAAATATTTTTGGCCAATTCTATTTCTATTGCTTCAGCAAAGCAAATATCCTCTAAATAGAAAAAAACACTGACCAAGAGCTGCCTGGTTCATGGACAGTAATTCCAAGGTAAATGGAAACCATCCTGCTTTGGAAGACTGCTCCTCTGATCAAAGATGATAAAAACAGATCCACGTGGTGGGCTGAACTGCATTCTATTTTTCTACCACTGACTGATGGAAGAATTGAACAATGGTAGAAGCCCCTGTGTTTGGGTCTTTACTGACCTCATGCAACGTGACCAATGGCTTGGCTATACACTCAGGTGAGAGGACAAAGGAAACCTGGCCTGTTAAAAGAATGCCCATATGAAGCATGGCCCTAAAGAGATTTGAGGGATGCATTAAGGTGACAGGAATCAATAAGTAGACATCCCCTGTGCTCCCTTGAGGTGGCCACCTCAGTCCCTGAAAAAAGTGAGTATGGGGGCACTGCAGCAGTGCAGAGATGAGCTGAATCCAGACAGGATCCTTTTGCACCCCTTCAGGCACAAAATGCCAGAAAGAACTGTTCTGTTTCTCCACAACACAGACAGAGATTGCTGGTGGCTATGGGGCAGATTCTCTGGTAGGAAGGCCCTGAACATAGCTGGCAAATGAGACTGATGCCGGTAGCCCTGGGGGCTACAAATGGGTCTTGACAGGAATAGACACTGACTCTGGTGTGGGCTTTGCTTATCCCATGGAAGATAAAAATGCTCAGAGTACCATTAAAAAAAAAAAAAACAACAGAAGATATTGCATGGATTTGAATGGCCCATCATCATTTCTTCAAGGAACACACTGTACAGCCCATAATGTCCAACAATGGACAGAGTGAGATATTCTCATAGAGTAATAGTCTGATAGAGAGTAGAATGGGCAATTGAAATATTGGTTGTCTAAAACAGGGGGGGATAAAAGCATGAAGAGGTGGCTTACAGGCCATCATGAGTATGTATGTGCTCACACTCAATGTGGGACTTTTTCTCTGTTTTTCTGGTTGATCTGAGGAAGAGGGGTTGGGGAGGATGCTAGTATGACTATACAATTCTTTCCAGGGGAGGAGTACACTCGTATAACTATGATATTTTTTACTTTTTCTTTTCTTTCTTTTTATTTTGTTGTTGTCTGTTTATTTGTTTTTGAGAGACAGAGTCTCACTCTGTTACCCAGGCTGAAGTGGAGTGGCCCCATCTCAGCTCCCAGGTTCAAGCGATTCTCCTGCCTCAGCTTTACAAGTAGCTGGGACTACAGGCATGCACCACCATGCCTGGCTAATTTTTTTTTTTGTATTTTTAGTAGAGATGGGGTTTCACTATATGTTGGCTAGGCTGGTCTTAACCTCCTGACCTCAGGTGATCTGCCTGCCTCGGCCTCCCAAAGTGCTGGGATTACAGGTGTGAGCCACTGTGCCTGGCCCTGTTTGTTTTTTGAGACAGGGTCTTGCTCTGTTGCCCAGACTGGAGTGCAGTGACATCCTCCTACCTCAGCCTCTCAAGTAGCTGGGACCACAGGCAAGCGCCACCACACCCAGCTACTTTTTGTATTTTTGGTACAGACAGGGTTTTGCCATGTTGCGCAGGCAGGTCTTGAACTCCTGAGCTCAAGCAATCTTCCCACCTTGGCCTCCCAAAATGCTGAGATTACAGGCATAAGACACCTCACCTAGCCTGTAGTTTTTTCTTTCCTCCCCAAATCACCTTTAAAAATTTTATTTTTTCTCTCCTACCTGATGCAGTGGTCCTAGGACCAGGGTTGCAACTACAAGTGCCAAAACAGCAGGGATGATTTCTAAGAAAAAATTGTAAATATATTTTTAAACTTTATGGCAAAATTTCTAAGAACATTACTGGGGTAGGTAGTACTTTCACCCCATTTAGCAAAAGTGGGACTAACAGTGAATGCAGCTATATTGCCTGGTGGTAAAAATAGCTCACTAGTTCTGCTCCTATATAACTTAACCCTATCTGAATGGAGTGGACCGGGGAGGAGCTACTCCTAGACTTGTATTGCTGCCTGCAACCTAGAACAGCACAAGAGAGATTCTAATGTCCCTTTCAAATGTGAAAGGTTTGGGTATAAATGGAGAGAAAGAAAAATCGTAGCTGAGAGTAAATAAGTGAATAAATGAGTTAGGGTTACTAACTGAGGAAAATTCAATGTTAACAACCCAAAATAGTCTAAGAACAAGAGGTGACGCTGTCTCAAGCTCAATTATTCCAGATGCATGAAAGTATGAAATTGTATGTTTACTAAGGCCAATCCTGATTTTGGAACTTGATAAGATTGAAGGAAACTTGTAAACCTGAATGGCCTCATCCTGGGAGATATTCATAAAATATGATGTACTGGACTAACAATTAATGATTGTGAGGGAATGTGTTCACTTTCCAGGTTCACAGAGGGGTGTAGTTTCAAGGGTAAGAACTTCCCAGCGCCATGCCCCTCTCCCATCTCTGTCCATCTGGGAGATTTAACGGTTTATGTTTAAATTTCGAGGGCATGGGAAGAAACAAAAAGTCAATCACTCCAGCAGAAGTTCTAAAGAACTCCTTTCATTGGCCTGGAGACTTAGAGAAGGTGGGGGTTCCTCCCAGGTTAAAAGCCCCCTTCTTCCATACTCCTTTGGACTCCATGTTTGGATTCCCTTCCACAAACACTGTTTTTGTCTATCCTGGATTTTACCTCTGGAGTCCCCTTCCACACTCTCTCGTGGAAGCCTGTCTTCCTCTCCTACACCCCAATATAACATTTCCTCTCCTGGATTCAGGATAGTTGAATACGTGGAAGTTACTGGAGAGTGGCATGCCCGGGGAGGGCATAGACGCTCCATGCCCTTTCTCCAGTAACTCACCCTATGCATCTCTTCATCTCTATCTTTTGCAGTAACCTATAAACCGGTAAACATTAAAATAGAAATCTAAGAGGCTGAGTGTGGTGGCTCACACCTGTATTCCCAGCACTTTGGGAGAGACCAAGGCAGGCGGATCACTTGAGGTTTGGAGTTCCAGACCAGCCTGGACAACATGGTGAAACTCTGTCTCTACTAAAAATACAAAAATTAGCCAGGTGTGGTGGCGCCCATGCCTGCAGTCCCAGCTACTCAGAAGGCTGAGGCACAAGCATTGCTTGAACCAGGAAGGCAGAGGTTACAGCTAATCAAGATCACACCATTGCGCTCCAGCCTGGGCAACAGAGCGAGACTCAGTCTCAAAAAAAAAAATCTAAGAAATACAGTTATTCAAGAAAGTCTATTTCATTTGGCACTGTAATTAAAAGAATACAATTTGTAAGAAATTACTGATTATAAGTAAAGATTTTACTTAAAAAATAAAGCCAAAGTATGGATATTTTAATAATTTTATGAATTTGCCTTTACTTTATTGCTCATTTAAACAGATGAACCCCTAGACGTGTGCAGTATTAATTCAACTATCATTTTTTATATTTTGCCAACTTTTAATTGTATAAAAATTGATAATGAAATTGGTTGTAATATTTGCCTGTTTTCCTCACTGATGATATGCTGTTTTTCTTTAATCTTTGAATGTTTTCATTTTATATCTTGATGAAAGCTATGATTTTTTTTTGTTTTTGTTTTTTTTTAAAAAAACTGTTAAACAGTTTTGGAAGTCTTCCACCAAATGCCCAAATAATTAACCTGTGAGTCACACTCATGTGAACCATCCAAGTACATCAGCGCTTGGTCCCCACAGATAAATCTGAAGTGTCAATCTGAAGTTGGCTCCCAGATGAACACAGAAGTTTATGGAATCTCTACATTCCTAATTTCAATGTTCCTTTACATAACCGGGTTTTGTTTTGTTTATTTAGGGCTAAGTTATTCCCATCTATTGGCAGCAGAGAATGGGGCATTGATTTTACGGCCTGAACAATCCCAGGTATACACCCAAGAGAAATGAAAATATACGCCCATTAAAAAAACTTATACGTGAATGATCATAGCAGCTTTATTCATAATATTCAAAAACTAGAAACAATCCAAATATCCATCAAATCATGGTACAGTCACACAAGGAAATACTGAAACATAAAGGAAGCCAGATGCAAAAGAACAGGTGGTTTGTCATTTTCATTTATATGAAATTCTACCACAGGCAAAACTAATCAGTAATTTCAAACAATAGTGGTTGCCTGGGGCCAGGACCTGAAAGATGGGATTGACTGCCAAACCACAGAAGGAATACTTAGGGGTAATAAAAATGTTCTATCTATTAATTATGGTTGTAGTTACATGGGTACGTATATTTGCCAAAATTCATCAAACAAAACAAAACAAAGGACCCCAAAGTGTTTGTTTCTATGGAATATAACTATCAATAATTACAGTATTAATGGAAACTGAGATATTACAAAATACTCACTGATTCATTTGGTGATAACACTAAAAATGCACTGCATCTTAACAACATCTTAGCACTCACTATAAAATTAATTCTGACCTTGAGGACCCCTAAAACTTGTCCTCAAGTAAAGCACAAGTTTGTTCCAGGATATAAAAACTAATGAAGGATAAAACTTGGACTGTGAATTTTGACTGTCATGGTTTATAACACTTGAGTCTGAAAAGCTACAAACTGGTTAAAATCTTAGCAAATAATTTATTCAATTTTGGTTAGTCCATGTCCCTGGTTTACTGTTTACTGCCATTACCTACAATATTAAAATGTATTCTTTTATGCTGTGTAATATGCCTAGACAGCAATTTTTTGTGTCTTGCTAGAAAAATTTTCTGTGCTTTATGCTGACTTATGTCCTTAATTAATCAAGCAAGCACAAGACTCTTCATACAAAAAACTACAGTTATTTAAAATTGTGTTACTTTCTATGTTTGTTTATAAATGTTTTACTGTCACTCAGGTTAAATAAGTAACCAGATATTATTTCTCAAGCACAACAATCCTATCTTAAGTGTTTCCACTAACAATTCTTTGAAGATTTGTCTTCCCCAAATCAGATCCTATGTGTAGAAAATACTAAAATAAAACTTTCAGTGTAATTTTATTTTTTAATTTGAGACAGGGTATCATTCTGTCATCCAGGCTAGAGTGCAGTGGCATCATCTCAGTTCACTGCAACCTCCACCTCCCAGGCTCAAGGGATCCTTCCACCTTAGCCTCCCGAGTAGCTGGGACCACAGGTGTACACTACCACACCTAGCTAACTTTTGTATATTTTTGTAGAGACAGGGTTTCACCATGTTGGCCAGGCTGGTCTCAAACTCCTGAGCTCAAGCGATCCTCCCACCTCAGCCTTCCAAAGTGCTGGGATTACAGGCATGAGTCACCAGTATTATTCTTATGATATGAGTCTCTGTCAAATACAGACAGATTCTGTTTTGTGCTAAGGCTTGTCTGAAGATTCTGCAATCAAATAGAAGCCAAAGTCTGTGTCTTCAACAAAGAACTGTCCCAAAGCTCCATGGAAAAGGCCTGCAGCAGGTATCTTAAAACTACTGACACATTAAAGAATAGACAGGCTTCCAATGGCACTGCTTGGACAACTGGACAACTTCCAGACCATACCAATGAACTGAGTCAGAATTTCCAGAACTTTTTTTAGTTAAGAAGCTGACTACTAACCTAAGATCCAGTGAAATGAGAATTATGTACACAGAATTGAATGAACTATAAGAAATGATTATAATAATTTGTTTGTATTATTCTAATGTCCATTTTCCAATATGCAAGGGAGCCAGTTGTATTCCTTTTTAGGCTATGTATAACCCTTAACAATTAAGCAGACTTTGCTCCTGTAAAATGAAACAATCCTAAATCACATCTGATTCTCACTGACCCTCCCCTAACCCAGAACTAAGAAGGTCTTATCGAGTCTCCTTACAGTTCAAGGTAATACAGTTTTTGAATAGGGCTAACAAGATTCTGTTCTCCATTTGACCAGAATATAATTGTAAAAAATGATTGTGCAACAAACGGCTTGCCTGAAAGGTGACATTTGAGAATCATGCTCATTTGATCAGGTATAACAAATCACTTTTAAGGAACTATGGTTGACTTTATGGAGCCAATACTTAACAGAATCTTCCTGAAGAAACTGGCCTGGTATCTGGTTTTACAGGGTCCAGACTTACATATGGTTGTCTGTGACCTACAGACAGTCTGTCTTCCAGAAAGTCACTTCCTGGAAGGTCCAGGACCCTTAGGAATTCACCCAAAGTTATAAGTATTACAGGTGAAATGTGATAGAGAGTTTCTTAGGCTTGCCTTCCTAACCTCAAAATACAAATAACAGAGGCCTTTAAAAGTCCAATCTGAGATTCTTTATAAAAATTTTCAGCAAAGTAAACTTAAGAAGGCCTTATGATAAATTAATATTCTGGCTACACTATGCAAATAATCAGGCCAAGCCTAATGAGACCACCCTTGTTTTGTGACCAAAAATGTTTCAGATTATTTTAGATGAAAAGGTAGGAGATTATTTAAAAAAAAAAAAAATTGGAAAAGTTAAAAAGAAAAAAAAAGGTTACTGGATATTCCCAATAAAAAACTATGCATTGTTTAGAGAATACTCTTCCAGTTTGATTCCAGCCTTTTACTGTCTTTGAGCTACTTTACAACTCTGTAAGTTGCAGGTAACTGATGCTATGTGAAATTTTATATATATATATAGAAACAGGGTCTCTCTCTGTCACCCAAGCTAGAGTACAGTGGTGCAATCATGGTTCACTGCAGGCTCAACCTCCCAAGCTCATGCAATCTTCCCATTTCAGCCCCGTAAGTAGCTGAAACTACAGGCAATCACCACCCTATCTGGCTAATCTTTAAAAAAAATTTTTGCAGAAACATGGTTTCACTACATTGCCCAGGCTGGTCTCAAACTTCTGGGCTCAAGTGATCCTCCTGCCTCAGCCTCCCAAAATGCTGAGATTATAGGTGTGAGCCAGTACCTCTGGTCCACAAAATAATGTTTGTCTATAGACATGCTGATGAGTTCGGTACAGTGGAGGTACAACTGACTTCCCTTCTCTCCATAGAAAAATTCAATTTTGTAATAATTAATAAATGTATTTCAACACTACACATACACACAACACATATCACTTTATGCTTCTTTCACTTCTTTGAACTGGAATATATCTGCTAGATTTCCTTACTAATAATGAGTTAAATATTTAACATGTGCCTATTTTTAAAAAATCAATAGCTTTACACATATTTCAAAATGCTATTATGCAACTATATTTCTAGAGGTAGGAGGATAAGACATTTATTTTCTTTTACAATTTGGTAGCTCTATTTTAAGAGATTAAACATGTATACCTCTATTTATATTCTTGTGCCAGACCATACCAATGTTTGGAACAAGCTCAAATGATTGCCAATTTGTGTTAAACCCTATAGTAGGCCCTGGAGTCAGCACACTGTACTGCATATGGTCCTGACCTCACGGAGCTTACCATCTGCTATGGATTAAACTGCATCTCCCCAAAATTCATGTCAAAGCTTTTACCCCCAATCTGACTATATTTCCACATAAGTTCTTCAGGAAGTAATTAAGGTTAAATGAGGTCATAGGGGTGGGGCTCTAATCCTATAGGACTGGTGGCCTTGAAGATGAAGGAAGAAAGAAGGAAGGAGGAAGAAAGAAGAAAAAAAGAAGAGATACATGCATCCCCCTATCCTCAGGCTGGTGGACCATGTAAAGGCCATGTGAGAACACAGCAAGAAGGCCACTCTCTGCAAGCCAGAAAGAGAGGTTTACCAGAAACCTAGCATGTTGTCACCTTCTTGGACTCCTAGTTTGCATAATTGAGAGAAAATAAATTTTTGTTATTCAAACATGTGGTATTATAGCACCGTGAGCTAATACTAATATATTACACAATGGGAGAAGGCAGATAAACAGTTCTTTATTTACAACTGATGTAAGAGCTATGAAGGAAAAGTAGAGGGTTTAATAAAAGTATGTTCTGGGAAACCCAACTTAGTCTACAATCAGCAAGGTTTGAGTGAGGTCAGGAAAGCCTTTCATAAGGAAGTGAAATATAAGCTGGGACTTGAAAGATCAGTAGAAACTAGACTGGTATAGACGGAAAAAGAACTTTCCAGGCACAGAGAACATATTGTGTAAAACATGAAGACTAACATAGCAAGCACATTGTATAGATAGTCAGGTGTGATCCTAAGAATAATAAAAAATTCATCAAAGGCCAGGTGCAGTGGCTCACATCTGTAATCCCAGCACCTTGGAAGGCCGAGGCAGACAGATAGCTTTAGCCCAGGAGTTCAAGACCAGACAGGGCAATATGGCAAAACCCCATCTCTACAAGAAGTACAAAATTTAGCTAGGTGTGATGGCATACACCTGCGGTCCCAGCTACTCAGGAGACTGAGGTGTGAGTACCACCTGAGCCCAGGAAGGTTGAGGCTGCAGTGAGCTGTGATCGCACCACTGTACTCCAACCTGAGTGACAGAGTGAGACTCTGTTTCAAAGAAAGAAAAAAAAATCACCAAAGAATTTTAAATTAACATCTAATAATTAAATCTACATTTTAAAAAGCTTTTCCTGGCTATTGTATGATAGATAGGTAGACTGAGGATGAGCAATGCCAGATAAAAAAAGACCACTTAGGAGGTTATGGCAGTAGCAGAGGCAGGAGATTACAATGGCTGGGACTATCTGGACATACTAGTGGTAGCATAAAGAAAGAAGGCTGGGCATGGTGGCACACGCCTGAAGTCCCAGCTACTCAGGAGGCTGAGGCAGGGGAAACTCTTGAACCCAGGAGGCAGAAGCTGCAGAGAGCCAAGATCACACCACTGCACTCCAGCCTGGCAATAGCAAGACTCCATCTCAAAGAAAAATAAAGAAAGAAAGAAATAGAAATTATTTTTATTGGTTTATATAAGACCAATTTTTAAAAAACAGGGTCTTAAATGTTAACACAAAGCTATCACTATGGCCTTTAGAGTCCTAAATGGTTGCAAAATTTCCTGATTTTCAAAGCCCCATAAAAAAACTAAAGCCCTATTATCAGTCACCACTGATACCTCAACAAAGGGTTTACTATGTGTATGCAGCAGGTGGTATCTCTTTTTAGCACATTCTCCAGAAGTACTGATCCAGGCATCAAGTTGCATCAGAATGGGAAAGTACATGATGCTGTCAGTTTCATGGGGGCAAAGTTTGACACATCGCATCCCTGAGGCCCAGGAATTCCTCTCTGCCCACTGTGCAGTGCCTATCACTGTAGACACCAGACATTTACTTTCATCCAGTATCTGGTATTCAAGTCCACTGCCCACACGAGTAAGCTGACAAAACAAAAGGTTAACTATCCCCGAGGGCTCTAAAGACTACAAGCCAGCAATGTCAATAATATCAACACACATATATACATATACCCCATGAATGCAACCAACAGCTACCTCTCCACTCCTATCTCAATTGACTACTCACAGCCTCTAAGAAACAAGACATTTCATGAAATATAAGGAAAATTATCTTAAGTGTAATGGGTATTATAAAAGCTTTACTTTCAGGGTAACTGGAGACATAAGCATTATTTACATTAAGCTCCCAAATGTAGGGTCTAGGTACTTGTGCTGAAATTCACAAACAAAAGAAACAATCACCAGGCACAGTGGTTGATGCCTGTAATCTAAGCACTTTGAGAAGCAAAGGCAGGCAGATAGCTTGAGCTCAGGAGTTCCAACCAGCCTGAGCAACATGGTGAAACTCCATCTCTACAAGAAATACAAAAATTAGCCAGGCATGGTGGCAGGCACCTGTGGTCCCAGACACTCATGAGGCTGAGGTGGGAAGATCTCCTGAGGCCAAGGAGAGCGAGGCTGCAGTGAGCCGAGATCACACCACTGCACTCCAGCCTGGGCTACAGAATGAGACCCTGTCACAAAAACAAACAAAATAACAACAACAGCAAAAGAAACAAATCTATTTGAAATGAATCACCAAAAAGAGGCTCCCTCCGTAGCGCTGGGCAAGAAAAGCCATTCAGAGCTGCTTCAATTTTAAAAAAGCAAAATATAAAACTCCTCTAGCTTGAGTAAACAGATACAAGCAATTTTAAACTTCAAAATCTTCTCTCCACAGATATGTATACTTTGAACAAGGTTATCAACTCCCTTAGGTCTGATATTCAAACTAGATTTTTTAATGCATTAAAAAAATACCCAGATGGGTTTAAATATGAAATAGCTTTCTAAAAATGAAAATGATTTAGTTTTAGGAAGCTACATCTAAAATAAATGGTACGAGCCAGGACAAAAGAACTTTCATAATCATCTTGCCCCAACAAAGCCCTTATTGTGGCAGGCATGGATGATGTTTGCATATTGCATATTGGAATTCAACAGCTGTCTTCCCTTATCCGACTAATGTTACTATAAACGTGTGTGTATACACTTATAGATACATATACATATGTATTTATGGATCTATCTCTATCTCAACATCACTCATTCCATTCACTCCTATTCTCTGCTCAAATGTTGCCTTAATGAGAAAATTAATTCCTGGACAATCCAAATTTTTTTTGTTGTTTAATTTTTTTTGTAGAGAGAGGGTCTCACTATGTTGCCCAGGCTGGTCTCAAACTCCTGACTCAAGCAATCCTCCCGCCTTGGTCTCTCAAAATGCTGGAATTACAAGTGTGAGCCACCAAACCCAGCCTGGACAATACAATTTAAAATTTAAATTTCAACCCCTACCCCCACAGAAACACACATCCTCCTATCTTGCATCTGGCTTTATTTTTCTTCAGGGCACTCAGTACCATATGACATATAATATATGTTTTTGTCTCTCTTAAGTAGAATGGAAACTCCATGAGTGCAGGGACCTTGTCTGCTTTATTTACTACTCTATCTCCAGTATCTAGCATAGTGCCTACACATAATTGGAACTAAAATAATATAGTATGACGGATGCATGGATGGACAAATTTGAGCAAATGACAAAGTGAATGGAGGCAAAAAGACAAAAATACAGTAACTTATTTTACCAAAAAACATCTAGTAGGTGATAGTGCCAAGACTGAAACCCACATCTGCCAAGCTTGAATTTTCATGTTATACTTCCACTTCGCAATTTGAAGACTTTGGAAGAATTAATTGTTGGGTGAAATAATGTGTATTTTGTATAATGCCAAGTTATCACAAAAGTCTAGAAATCCATATTTGATGAGTTCCTGTTTTAATGCAACTAACATATTATGTGGAAAAGCATAGCAATTGAGAGCCTCAAAAACTAATTAACAAAAATACGCTCTCAAAGGACAAGATCACCAAACTAGAGGCAAACTCTAAATTTCTCTATGCACATGAAAGATATGTCAAAGGATATGGGCCTTCATAACCTAGAATGAGCACACCATAGGATTTGCTCTTGGGAGAGCCATTCTGAGAAAGAGGCAAATAGGGTAAATATAATGCCCCCTCCTTCTGACCAAGATTTAAAGGACAAGTATAGAAACTTTAAAAATTTCCAGATCAGGCTATGAGGACAAGAAACAGTGGAGCAAATAGTAAGTCACTCATTTTATTAACATCAGTTTCTCCACACAACAAATTTTGTAGTAATTAAACGTATTCAAATATTTGTTTTGTCGTTCTTACATTTCTGTTTTCTTTACTACAAATGCTAAGCAATACTTTGCCTCCTATTGCATACTCCCTACAATGACTTGCCCAGGTCCATGTACAAGAAGTACCATGGAACTTCAATTGTTTGGGGAGACGACTAAGCATAGAGATCAGGTAGCCAATCCCTTTATTTCACAAGTATGGCAATTCAGGTCCAGAAGCAGGAGTTCCTGTTTTAAAGCCACACATAATTTGTTAGCAGCAAAGCCTATCTTAGTACCTATGCTTTCTTGTTTTCTTCCAAAACAAAACTTTTTCTACTCCTCCAATATTAGAGATAAGAAAGGATATTGTTAATATTAAAGAACTGAAGACCTTCTGACTTACTTAAGCTCTTCCAAAGAGAAGAATTTATCTAACTGAACTTCTAGCCTCAGAATTTAGATCACTCTGTCCAGCACAGAGTGGGTTTTTTTGTTTTTTTGATGGAGTCTCGCTCTGTTGCCTAGGCTGGAGTGCAGTGGCACGATCTTGGCTCACTGCAACCTCCGCCTCCTGGATTCAAGCAATTCTCCTATCTCAGCCTCCCTAGTAGCTGGGATTACAGGCACATGCCACAACACCCAGCTAATTTTTTCTATTTTTAGTACAGATGGGGTTTCAACATATTGGTCAGGCTAGTCTCAAACTCCTGACCTCAGGTGATCCACCCGCCTCAGCCTCCCAAAGTGCTGGGATTACAGGTGTGAGTCACCATGCCCAGCCCAGAGTAGGTATAAACGTGTATTTACTAAGTGATCAATTGTTTAAATGTGAGTTACTTTATCAAAAAGAGGAGGGAAAACCTATTTCTGATGCTTATTAATTAAACATTTTTAAGGCAGTTAGAGTAGGCTTAACTTTAGATATCACTAAAATGACCAAAAAATTCTTCTGATATAAAATAAAAATAAGAAAATTCCTCCTTCCCCTTCTTCCCAGCAACTCCATTCATTGAGGACACACATTCCTGCAAGAAACTACCTGCCTCAGGCCTTAATTTATTTCACGTAATACTAAGAAAAGGCAAATCTCAGACAGTTTTCAAATAGAAGGACCCAAAAAAGTGGGGAGCAGAAATAGAAAAACGACCAAGTACAAATATTTGCTAACTATGATGCTGAAAAGCTACTCCTTTTCAGTTATGATCTACTTAATGTAGATCCTCTTAAGAGTCCTGGTAGAGCTCTTGCCATTTACAGAAGACTCAGAACACTTGGGAAGCTAGACCTGCGATCCACTGCTAGAAACTGAATTTAAAATAAAAAATATGCCTCTTAAATAACAGAATTCATCCAAATTTAACCCATTAAGAATTCTAAAACTAATATATATTAAAATTAAACCATAAGTAATAAAGAACTATGCGTATATTAAGTGATCCTTCTAACAGCCTTAGTAAGAAGAAAACACAGGTAACATTATCTTCATTTTATAGATAATGCAACTGAGGTTTAAGAAGATAAAAAGTGATTTGTCTAGGTTTACAAATCTAGTTAAATGGTACGGTCAAGACTGAACCTTAGGAGTTTTCTGACTCAAATCTCTTCAAAGCAAACCAAAATAAGCCTTTATAAATGGCCCAAAAGGCTTCACAAAAATCTCAGAGGAAAATTTAATCACTAGAGCATTTTTTTTACAAAACAAAATCCTAAAATGGACACTAACAGAAAGAATTACTATGTGTTTCATACATTTAAAAACTGCATATAATGTGCATGTAACGTATACTTAATAAATAAATATGAATACTGTTGTGACCTCCTCCTTAATTACATCTTTTTTTGTTAAGGAAAAATTTTAAAGCCATTGTTTTATCATCGCTGTATTTCCTTAGTGTTCCCTAGATGTGACTTTACTAGTAAATCATGGTAAATATGAGTATATTGTAGGTATATACAGTACAGGTTCTTAGGCCCGAACACAGAGATTTTAATGCATTAAGTTCATGCTCTACACTTTAACAAGCATTCCAGATAATTCTGATTGGCCAAATTTCTAGTACTGCCCCAACAGAATTCCTAGATGAAAAGCAGCTCAAGAAAATATAAGAGGCCGGGCGTGGTGGCTCACGCCTGTAATCCTAGCACTTTGGGAGGCCGAGGTGGGTGGATCACCTGAGGTCAGGAGTTCAAGACCAGCCTGGCCATCATGGTGAAACCCCATCTTTAAAAATAAAAGATAAAAGAAAATATAAGAAATTAAAATCCAGGGACAAAGACTATTTATTAATCTCCCCTAACCATGAAGCCAGAAAAAAAACAAACAGGTTGGGGACCTATTCCATTCAACGTAGTCTCCAAACTTAGCTGCCCTTGCCTCAACTTATCAGAAAAGCTGGTCTCCTCCTCATACCATGTTATGGGATAGATGTAAATCCAAAGGGTTTCCATTTTAATACTCCTACCTTCTTAGCTTGAGTCTACTAAAACTCAGTAAATCCCAAAGCACAAGTATAAGACTGTGATGAATATTTAAGCTGTAACTTTCCCAAAATGCTATACTAGACAGGGAAGGGGTTTGGAGGTTGGGAGGAATGGGGACAGGGGAATATCTGACCTACTGGAAGCAGTCAGCTGGCCTGCTGGCTTCCCTAGCTCAGACAGGAGCACACAGAAAGAAATATTCCTAAGCGGGACTCCTCCATGTGATAGTGGGAAATGTTCCCAAGAGGGGTTCCTAAGTAGGAGATCATGGTCAAAATGGTAATAAATATCTACTTACAAGCTGCCTCTTCTTGGAAGGCTCAACTCCTTCTGAAAAACAAAACATAAGCAAGTTAGAAAGAAGACCTCATCTGAGTCCTGTTGGTCTACCTAAATTTCTTAGGAAATCCACAGCATTACCTTAATAATGGAAAAGGCCACATATTTCTAAATAATAACTTCTTCTTTGTCTTTTAAATTTTTGTGAAATAAAAAAGACTCAGGAAACTATTAACTCTATTCTTCCTTCCTAAAATGAATGTCCCATAGAATATATGCAACATTTTTCCCACTAGATGGAACTATCTCCCCAGTGTAGATTACAGGCACTCTAGGCCAGCCGTTAACTGCTGCTAAATTGTAAAGAACATAGTGGCAAGCATACAGAAGGAATGAAATGGGATTAGGGGCAGTGAGCGATAATTAGAAAATATTTTAGACAAATAAAGTAGTATAGGAAATAATATAACAAAGAGATGACTCCACACACCACTGGCATAAAAAATAACCTTTACAATAACAGTTGGGGCCCGTGTGACGTGTTTCCCAAGTGTATCAAGTCCCACCACCCACCAGTCCTAAATTAACATTCTTAATTTGTTTTTTATATTTTCCACATCTTTCAGGATTCATAAAAAATTAGTATTGTTGCCGGGTGCGGTGGCTCACGCCTGTAATCCCAGCACTTTGGGAGGCCGAGGCGGGTGGATCACAAGGTCAAGAAAACGAGACCATCAGGGTCAACACGGTGAAACCCCATCTCTACTAAAAATACAAAAATTTGCTGGGCATGGTGGCGCACACCTGTAGTCCCAGCTACTCAGGAGGCTGAGGCAGGAGAATTACTTGAACCCAGGAGGCGGAGGTTGTGGTGAGCCGAGATCACACCATTGCACTCCAGACTGGGTAACAAGAGCAAAACTCTGTCTCAAAAAAAAAAAAATAGTATTGTTTTACATGTTTTAAAACTGTATATACATGGTATTATATTATATGTATTCCTCTGCTGACATCAGCCAACATTATGAAAACTGGGAGATTCACCCAAGTGGATATATTTCACTTCAGTTCATTAATCTTTAGATGGTGATCCAGTCTATGAATATATCAATATTTATTTATCTATTCTCTAGTAAATGGAAATTTAATTTTCTTTCCATCTTTCTTTTCTCCATTAAAACAATATTCTTGTAGTTGTTTCCTAGTAGCGCACATGTAGAAAAAGCTTCTTGGATGTTGAACTACTGAGTCATAAAGTATTGGATATTCCAAATTGCTCTCCAAAATGACTGTACCAATTCACCCTCCCCCTCTAACACTTGAAAAAAAAAATTTATAGAGACAGCATCTCACTATGTTGCAAAGGCTAGTCTCAAATTCCTGGGCTCAAGCAATCCTCCAGCCTCGGCCTCCTAAAGTGCTAGGATCATAGGCGTTAGCCAGGGCACCCAGCCCACCTCCAATACTTTGTGTTGTTCTTTCCAAACCTGTCTCTTAAATTCCAAACACTTATAACCAACTGTCTGTTCAACATCTCAAAACCGGCATGTCCAAAACTGAACTAAACTGTCCTTTCCACCAAAACTTACTCTACTCACAGCCTTGCTTCATCTCAGATGATTGTTACTCTGGCTGTTGAGACCAAAGCTCTGGACAGCTAGACTCCTTTTTGTATAGCCCATATTCCCATCCATAAGGAATACTTAATGGCTCTAAATTTAAAATACATCCAGAATCCAACCATTTTTCACTATCTCCACAGACACGCTTCTGATCTCAATCTTTTTCTTCCTTTTTTTTTTTTCTGAGACAGAGTCTTGTTCTATCATCCAGCCTGGAGTGTAGTGGTGCGAACTTGGATCACTGCAACCTAAGCCTCTTGGGCTCAATTGATCCTTCTACCTCTACCTCCCAAGTAGCTGGGACTACAGGCACACATCACCATGCCTGGCTAGTTTTTGTATTGTTTATAGAGATGGGGTTTCACCATGTTGGCCAGGCTGGTCAACTCAGACTCCTAGGCTCAAGCTATCCGCCCCCCTCAGCCTCCCAAAGTGCTGGGATTACAGACGTGAGCCACCGCACCTGGTTCCAATTTCTTAAACAAAAACCCTGGTCATGTTTCTGAAATTGAAATGTCTGGAGGGTTTTATTAAAGTAATATTGCAGGCCAGGTGCAGTGCTCATGCTTATAATCCCAGCACTTTTGGAGGCTAAGGTGGGCAGATCACCTGAGGTCAGGAGTTTGAGACCAGCCTGACCAAAACCACAAAAATTTGTCTCTACCAAAAACACAAAAATTAACCAGGTATGGTGGTGCACACCCGTAACTCCAGCTACTTGGGAGGCTGAGGCAAAAGAATCACTTGAACCCAGGAGGCAGAGGTGCAGTCAGCCAAGATCACACCACTGCACTCCAGACTGGGCAACAGAGTGAGACTCCGTCTCAAAAAAAAATTAAATAAATAAAGTAATAGTATACAAAATTATTCCCAACAAGGACAGGGACAGCAACAAAATACATTAAGTATATTAAAATTCTGTGGCAAAATGTATAATAGTCACAATAAATGTGATAAAAACTCCAAAGTCTCAGTTCAATTCTGCCACCAGAAGAGTTCAGGTTAGGCTGCTTAAAGGAGTTTTTTTTTTTTTTTCTTTTTTTTAACCTGTTGGGTTTTGAGATTGCAATTTAAGTGACCATGGTCTCTTCCCTGGCCTCCCAACAGTCTCCTAACTGGTATCCCATTGCTGCTTCTACCCTTGGCCCTCTACAGTCTATTCTCAACATTATAATAGATGTATTCTTCTGTTGACATCAGCTAATTTTTTTGTATTTTTAGTAGAGACAGGGTTTTGCCTTGTTGGCCAGTCTGGTCTTGAACTCTTGACCTCAAGTGATCCTCCCGCCTTGGCTTCCCAACAAAGTGCTGGGGTTACAGGTGTGAAATATCACGCCCAGCCAGTTTACTTTTCACAATAAGTTTAATATGCCTTGTTTTTATAAAAGTCATTTTGTAAAATTATTTTTGCTAAATTCAGTATCTGATTACAACTTGTGTGTTTTTCTAGGTAAATTTACAAACATTCAACTGTACAAATCTTAAGTTACTTAAACTTAAGTATGCCAATTGATAAGTCTGATAAGTATATATACTCAGATAACCCAAATCTCTATCAAAATATAGAACATGTCCATCAATCCAGAAAGTTCCACCATGTCCTTTCTTGGTAAATCCAACAAACCACTATCTTCCTGCCCCAAGCAAATAGTATTCTCATTATGTCACCACAGATTACTTTTACTTCCTCAAAACTTAATATGAATGGAACCATACAAATATAAACCTTTTTACACAGGCTTCTTCAACTCAGCACAGTATTTGTGAGATTAATCCATGTTGTTGCAGGTAACAATAGCAATATGAATATACCCCACTTAATTTATTCTTTCTCCACTTCCATTTTTCAGCTATTAACATTCCTGTAACCGTCTTTTGACAAGCTATGTTTCATTTGTCTTCAGTAAATCCCTAAAAGTGTAGAATTACTCAGTTACAGGGTAGATATATAAGAAGAAGCTACTAGACCTTTTTTTAAAGTGATTATACCATGAGAGTTCTACTGCTTCATGTTCTAGCTAATACATGTTACGCTCACATTAATAAGAAAGTTCCAACTGCTATACATTCATGCCAATATATCACACCAGTTTTTTATATTTTAGTCATTTTACATTTTAGCCATTTAGGTGTGTAGAGGTATCTCATTGTGGCTTTAATCATTTTCCTGATGACTGATGATGTTGAATATCTTTTCATGTGCTTATTAACCATCAGTATATACTCCTTTGTGAAGTATCTTAAAATTTTTTTACCTTTTTAAGAATTGGGCTATCTTCTTACTATTGAATCGTAAGAGTTCTTCATAATCTCCTAAATAAAAGTCCTTTGTCAAATATGTTTTGTAAATATGTTCTTCTAATATGTGGCTTGCCTACTGAAGTTATTAGGGGTACTTTTTTTTTTTTTTTTTTTTTTTTTGAGATGGAGTCTCCATCTGTTGCCCAGGCTGGAGTGCAGTGGTACGATCTTGGCCCACTACAACCTCTACCTCCTGGGTTCAAGTGATTCTCCTGCCTCGGCCTCTTGAGTAGTTGGGATTCCAGGTGCACACCACCATGCCCAGTTAATTTTTGCATTTTTAGTAGAGATGGGGTTTCACCATATTGGTCAGGCTGGTCTCGAACTCCTGACCTCAGGTGATCCACCTGCCTCAGCCTCCTAAAGTGCTGGGATTACAGGCGTGAGCCACCACGCCCAGCCAGTGGTACCTTTTGATGAGTGAAAATTTTACATTTTGATGGAGGTCCACCTGCTCATTTCTTTTTAATGGTTAATATCTTCATTATCTTGTCTAAGAAACACTTTACCCACCCCAAGGAAACAATCATATTTTCATATATTTCCTTTCTAGAAGTTTTATGGTTTTAGCTTTTGGGTTTAGGCCTATGATCTGATCCGTTTCACATTAATTTTGAGGTAACATGTGAGATGAAATTAAGCTTCATTTTTTTTTTTTCATATGGATATCCACTTGTTTCAATACCATTTACTGAAAATATTGTCCTTCCCCTAACAGATTTTTTAAAATCTTTCTGGGCTCTCTATTGCACCCAATTAATCTATTTTTTCTGTCGTATGCAAGCACCACACTGTCATGATTCTGTATCTTTATAGTAAGTCCTGAAGTCGGATTGTATGGTCCTTTAACTTTGTTATTTTCCAAGATTGCTTTAGATATTCTAGATTCTTACATTTCAATTTGAATTTTTAAATCTGATTATTAATTTTTTCCAAAAAAAAAGCCTGCTGGGATCATAGATCAATTTGGAAAGAAGTGATATCTCAAAATATCAAGTCTTACAATGCATGAACATAGTATTTCTCCATTTACCTAGTTCTTTAATTACTCTAAGCAATGTTTTATCATTTTTAACAGAAACACCTTGCACTCCTTTTATTAAGCTTATCCCTAAGTAGATTTTTAAAGCTATTATAAGTAAAAACTTTTGTTTCATTTTACAATTGCTTGCATGTATATAGAAATGTAATTAATTTTTATACTGACCATGTATCCTCTACTTTGGTAAATTCATCATTAATCATAACTGTTTTGTACATTTCTTAAGATTTTTCTATATAAACAATTATATCTTCTATCAATAGAGAGTTTTACTTCTTTCTATTTTCTAGAATTTTCTATAAGATGTTAAAAAGGAGAGGTAGACATCCTTGCCTTGTTTCTCATCTGATCTTAACAGAAAATCATTTAACATTTTGAATATTTAATATTATATTAGTAATAGGTTTTTCATGGATAACTTTTATCAGGTTGATCAAGTTCTCTTCTATTCTTAATTTGTTCATAGTCCTTATCACAAATGGGTATGGATTATGTCAAATACTTTCTCCACATCTACTGAAATGCTCACATAGTTTTTCTCTTCTGTTAATGTGGCAAATTACAGTGACTGATTTTCTAAGATTAAATTAATTTTGCAATTCTGAGTTAAACTCAACTTTTTTTTTTTTTTCTTTTGAGATGGAGTCTTGCTCCGTCACCCAGGCTGGAGTACAGAGGCACAATCTCCATTCACTGCAACCTCTGATCCCAGATTCAAGTGATTCTCCTGCCTTGCCTACCGAGTAGTTGGGATTACAGGACTGTGCCACCATTCCTGGCTAATTTGTGTATTTTTTAGTAGAGAAAGGGTTTCATTATATTAGCCAGGCTGGTCTTGAACTCTTGACCTCAGGTGATCCACCCACCTTGGCCTCTCAAAGTGCTGGGATTACAGGTGTGAGCCACCATGCCTGGCCTAACTTCATCAAATACATTGCTAGATTCTATTTGCTAATATCTTATTAAAAATTTTTGTACCTATTTTCATAAGCAGTAATAATCTCTAATTTTCTTATAATGTCTTTGTCATATTCTTGTATAACAATTCTGCTGGTCTCCTAAAACTGGCTGGGACCTGTTCTTTACTCCTCTATTTTCTGAAAGAATCTGTGTAAGACGGGTGTTATTTCTTCCTTAAATATTAATAGTTTTCACTAATAAAACTATCTAGGCCTAGAAACTTTTATTTAGGATATTTGCCTGTATGTTAATAAGTAAGACGGGCCAATATACTTTCTCTTCTCAAATTGTTCTTCTCCAGTTTTGACATCATATTATTCTCATTGCTAAGGTTTCAATGTTTGTGTCCCGTCCAAATTTCAAGTTGGACTTTAAACTCCAGTGTGATAGTATTAAGAGGTGGGGTCTGTAGGAGATGATTAGGTCATGAGGCCTCCTCTCTTGTAAATGGGATTAAGGCCTTGATAAGGCTTTAAGCCAAGGCATCGTGATGTGTACCTGTAGTCCCAGCTACTTAGATGACTGAGGCAGGAGAATCGCTTAAGCCCAGAAGTCTGAGGCCAGCTTGGCCAACAGAGAAAGACCTCTCAAAAAAAAAAAAAAAATTTTTTTAAAGAGGCTTCACACAGCTTTCAGCCCTTTTTACCTTTCCATTCTCTGCCATGAGAGGAAACAGCAACAAGGGGCTCACCAGACAAATGCCAGCACCTTGAACTTGGACTTCTCAGACTCCAGACTGTGAGAAAATAAATGTCTGTTCTTTATAAGTTACCCAACCTGTGGTATTTTTTTATGCAGCATGAACAGACGAATATACTCATAAAATGTACTAAGGTAATATACCCTCTTTTTCTACTTTCTGAAACAATCTATATAAAACTGGAAATATTTGTTCTTTGAATCTATGTGACAGTTCTGAATTCTTGAATAGTTTAAATGGGTAACATGGTAGAGTATAGTTTTGGCTAACAATAATAAAATTTCATAAAATGCATGTATTTCACCCTCTGTATCTCTTTAGAGGCACAGAAATGCATCTGTGGAAATTCATCTCTTCTGCCTTCCTTACACCTATACAAAAGCCTTCAATTGATGCCCAGGACTCCAGATAAGTACATTCTGTACCAACTAAGGCATAGTGGAATAAGAAGTGGCCTCCAACCACATAAAGGTAGTCCAAGGAGCAATGATTTCCCAATCCTCCTTTTCCCAAGGAATATTCACAGCAGGTTGGGGAGAAAAGCTACACAATCAGGAAGCTTGGCTGAGGTAAGAGCACTCCCATTTAGACAGATAACCATAAATTATTTTACTCATAACCTTCTAGCAACTAGGCTAGTAATCACCTGACAATACATAACAATATCAGGTGAACCCCATTCCATTCAGCCTACTCTGATCTACTAGTTATCTCTTGATTCTTCATGTTCTTAATGATCTTCCTGATTAGCATTCTCAACACATTCAAATCTATTCCAGCTTGAGATAAGGAAATAAATTCCCTTAATAACTACACATCCCTCTTCAACGTTGCCTTATCAATTTTATTTCCCTTCACAACCACACTTCTTGAACGAGTTATTTACATCCAATATCTCTAATTTCTCACTTCCTACTCATTCTTCAACATTCTAAAAATATCCCCAGACCTTACCACCCCATTTAAACCATTCTTGCCACATTGCCAGTGGTGTATGTGTAATGAAGTTTCACTGCATTTTTAGCCCACCCACCTTTTTTGGCTCCACTGCTCAGCCGCACCTGATAGTGCCATTTATTTTTCTGTCCTGGAAGACTTTTCTTGCCATGAAGCCACAGTCTCTTGTTTTTCCTCTTATCTCTGCCAAACACCATTTAAATACCTTTCCAGGCTCATCTTTCATCACCTTAGACCCTTAAATGTCAACTGTCCTTAAAGTTCTGCTTGTATACTCTCCTTTCTCTATATATTTTACAGATGAATCTCAAACTTATATCTCTATCCCGTATCTTTTTGCTGACCTCTATAGTGTACATACAACTACCCTGTCCTTAATACATCTAAAACTCAACTTACCTTTCTACTCAGTCTTGCTCCTTTTCTGTTTTCTATTTTGATGATGGTACTACCAAACCCAGGGTCATTCTTAATTTTTCACTTTCTCTCATTCTCCACATCCATTATTCACCTAGCTCTGCCAATTCTACTTCCAAAATACCTACCTTTAATCTGTCAATTCACTTCTACTTCCCCTGGCACAAGCCACCATCATCCTATGACATCCTCCTAATTGGTCTCCCTTTCATTCAGTTTTGTCACCCTTGATTAATGTTGTAATAATGTAAATATCATACGGAGTACCCGTTTTCTAAGTGATAACCCATGTGGGTTTAATAAAATAAATACTGAAGCCAAAAATAACTTTTTTAAATGGGTCCTTTCTCTCTTATAATTCTGCAATGGATAAAGTATAAAATCCTTTCTGTAGTCTACAGAGCACTACCTGGCTCCCACTGCCTCTCTCCTCAGCATCATCTGCACAATTCTACGATCTTATTGGAGTTTTGGACTCAGACCTGCCATGCTTTCTCTCACCTTCAGGTCTTCACACTTACGTTCTCTTTGCCTGGATTACTTTTCCTTATCTCTTTTTATATATTCCTGGACTTAAATTTAAACTTCATTTCCTCTGGGAAGTTTTTCTACACAGTTTCCCTAGCCTCCTTCCATATATTACCCAAATATTACTTTAATTTTTTAATCAAACCTACTTTACTCATTATTATAATTATTTGCTAAATTATGTTTTCTTTGACTGTTAGCTACAGGGGAGTAGGAGTTAGTCTTGGTCACAAGGATACTCCTGGCACCCAGCAGAATACCTAGCCTAGTAGGCACCAAATGAGTAACAGATGAATAAACTTATGAATCAATCAACTTAGTAAATCGTTCATACTATTATTGTTATTATCATTATAAGGCACACAATAGGGTTCTGTCTACCAGTTTGGAGTTGCATTGATGAAAACTATCAATTGCAGTAATTTCAGCAAGCTTTACTAGGGGAAGAATATGCTCTATTATCACATATTATTTGCTGACAATCTCCTGGCTGGCAGTTACTTCATGGAGAGTCAGAACGCTTTAAGAAGAGAAAAATATTACCCAGAAGAAAATCTATGCTAATACCATTTACTAACTAGTCTTAAAAGGACCATTGTTTCCAAATACAAACTACTTTTCAGCTCTGGCAGCAAATAAATCTGCTGGACAAAATTACACCTTTCCCATGAAGCAAATTCACCTTTACTACTGTTTTGGGTGTTACGGCATTTTATCTCCACCTACTCACACTTGAGCATGAGTCTATCTAGAGGTCAAGACCAAGGGGGAAACCAGTATATATGCAGGTATGATACTCCAATGAAATCTTAATGTATTTTACTTTTCTTAATCATTTGCTTGTTCCTTGTTCCATTAAGTTCCCATGGCATCACCCTGAAAACTGGTAACAATGATAAAGTATTTATACTTTACAATAATATTAAGAAATGTGGGGAAGAACACAATTTTTTTTCTTTTTTTGGAGACAGAGTCGCACTCTCTCACCCAGGCTGGTGTGCAGAGGTGCCATCTTGGTTTGCTGCAACCTCCACCTCCCGGGTTCAAGTGATTCTCGTGCCTCAGCCTCCTGAGTAGCTGGGACTACAGGCCTACGTCACCACGCCCAGCTAATTTTTGTATTTTTAGTAGAGATGGGACTTTGCCCTGTTTGCCAGCGTGGTCTCGAACTCCTGACCTCAAGTGATCCGCCCACTTCAGCCTCTCAAAGTGCCGGGATTACAAGCGCGAGCCACCATGCCTGGCCAAGAACACAAAATTTAAAGTTTGGAAAACTATGTTTCTGTCATGGCTCAAAAACATGTAATTGTGTGACCTGGGATTTCTTTTTTTTTTTTTTTTTTTTTTTTTAAGATGGGGTTTCACCATGATGGCCAGGCTGGTCTTGAACTCCTGACCTCAGGTGATCCACCCACCTTGGCCTCCCAAAGTGCTAGGATTACAGGCGTGAGCCACCGCGCCCGGCCGATCTGGGATTTCATCTACCTCAAAGGCTTAGATACAGTAGTTGTAAAGGTCAAATAAAGTAATGTGTATAAAAATAGGCCAGTAACAGTGGCTCACACCTGTAATCCCAGCACTTTGGGATGCTGAGGCGGGAAGACTGCTTGAGCTCAGGAGTTCAAGATCAGACTGGGAAACATGGTGAAACCCCATCTCTACAAAAATTAGCTGGGCATACTGGCATATGCCAGCAGTTCCAGCTACTTGGGAGGCTGAGGTGGGAGGATCACTTGAGCTCAAGACGCAGAGGCTGCAATGAGCCAAGATCACACCATTTCACTCTAGCCTGGGCAACAGAAAGAGACTGTCTCAAGAAGAAAAAACAAAAACAAACAAACAAAAAAACCTTTATTCTATAAATAATGTGTTATTCTCATTTGAGTTTGATGAACAGCTTGATGATATTAACAGGATATTTCTACACGGTATAAAGAACCTAGGACTCAGCCAGAAAAAGATATAAACACAATTCTGCGACTTACTTCCTTATAAAATCTTGGTCAGTCATTAAACCCTTCTAAACCTCATTACTCTTACCTGCTCATCTGAGATAAAAATACCGAGTCTGCCTTTCTCATGAAAGTTATTCCTAGGCTTAAATTTAAAAAAATACATTTGAAAGTTTAAAGACAGACACTTTGGATTAATAACAAGAAATTGGCCAGGTATGGTGGCTCACACCTGTAATCCCAGCACTTTGGGAGGCCAAGGCAGGAGGATGACTTGAGTTCAAGAGTTCAAGACCAGCCTGAGCACCACAGTGAGACCTCATCTCTACTGAAAAGGTTCAAAAAAATCAGCCAGGAGTGATGGCGCACACCTGCAGTTCCAACTATTCAGGGGGCTGACGTGGGAGGATCACTTGAGACCAGAGGTGTAGGTTGCAGTAAGCCAAGATCGTGTCACTGCACTCAAGCCTGGGTGACAAAGCAAGACCCTGTCTCAAAAAAAATAGGAAGAAGAAATTGCACTTTTCTAATCTAACCCACCAAAGCTCTAAAGCTAAGTGATAAGATGCTATTCTCTAAAAACTAACCCCACCCCCAATACTCCATCCCTATCACTCTACCCCAAATATTCAATGTATGTTGTTTTAACAGTCTCTAAAATTTCGTTATTACCATTTGGATCCCTCAAATCTATACACTTTGCTACTTTCTGCCAAAGATGATATTTCCCAAAGAGCTTTAGTAATGTTTGACTACACTGAACAAAATAAAATATATTAAACTATAATCTGAAGTTACAAAGAAAGCTGTACATACTAAATCCTAGAGAAATAACCAGTCACTCTCTTTCACTTGACCACAAAGCAAACTTCTAAAGGCATTACATAAAACAAGAAATGGGGCCATTCATGGCTGGATGCGGTGGCTCACACCTGTAACTCCAACACTTTGGGAGACTGAGGCAAGCAGATCACCTGAGGTCGGGAGTTCGAGACCAGCCTGACCAACATGCAAAAACCCTGTCTCTACTGAAAATACAAAAATTAGCCAGGCATCGTGGTGCATGCCTGTAATCCCAGCTACCCAAGAGGCTGAGGCAGGAAAATCACTTGAACCCAGGAGGTTGCAGTGAGCCAAAATCACGCCATTGCACTCCAGCGTAGGCAACAAGTGCAAAATTCCATTTAAAAAATAAATAAATACACACACACACACACACACACACACACACACACATACACACAAAATGGTGCCATTCACAAAGATGGGGAATCATTGCCTATATGTACTACTCATTATTCACAATGACTAAAGCCATAAAATATTTCCAAAGAAAAGACAAAGGCCAAGTGTCCAAACTGCTACCCCCACAAGTAAATATGCAAGCCAAGAGTCACAAGGCTGGTCCTTGTCCTTTATGTCAACAGTCACCAACATGGAGATGACTATGGGTCAAAGCTGTCTCTGCCTGAGGCAGCTCCTTCCCTGGGCCTCTGAATCTCGCTCACTTTCTATTGAATTCTCACACTATACATAACATATATTGATCCCCACTGCAGTAGTGGCACTCTTCCCAGAAAAGGAAATTAACAAACTCTAAGAAACATAACCCAATAATTCACTCCATTGGAAGTGGACAGAGAATTGGGTTTTGGAGACAATAACTTTTCAATTAATATTTAAAATCAAGGAGGCAAGATGCAGTGGCTTATGCCTATAATCCCAATACTTTGGAGGCCACGGCGGGAGGATCACTTGAGCCCAGAGTTTGAGACCAGCCTAGGTAACATAGTGAGAATTTGCCTCAAAAAAAAAAAAAAGAAGGAGAAAAAAAGGTATTCTCTACCACTAAAAGATTATATGTCTTTTTCTATAACTCATAATTAAACCCACATAGTGTAATTAACGTAAATAACACTGCTTGGGGTGAAGGTAAGAGTGGTGAACATTCTAGGGCCTATTCAGAATCCATTACTGATGATAACACCATTGTCAAAGGACAAAATTACAACAGGGAAAGAAGGCACAACACGAAAAAAAAAACACCGATTATTCATTACAAAGTTATTCTCCTTATAGAGTTAAAACAGAACTTTCTTATGATGCTGGCTCAGGTAAACTGGGTCACCTCTGGTCGCTGTGAATTTCATGGTTTTGCTGTTATTTTTTAAACTGGGCTGTTTCAGCTCAGTTTGATTACACGGCCAAATAAGTTTGGGGAGGTAATAAATGATAAGGAGTGCTTGTAGTGTTTAGGAGGGGGTTAAAGTTTGAATTTGTTCTAACACACCAGTAGAAATAGAAAAAGAAAATAAGAAAACAAAACACTCTACCAATATTTTTAAAGGGTAAAAAAAGGTAAGGCATGGATATGTAGGTCATGGAATACAAAAAATAATATGGGAGAAACAAGTCCAAATATATCATTAATCGTAATAAAGGTAAAGAGACAAATTTATCATTACAAACAGGACTTTTTTTTTTTAAGAAAACCTACTATATGCCATTTGTAAGATATACCAAAAACAAACTGATATGAAAAGGTTGAAATAAAGGCATAGTTGGTTTCTAGAAAACTATTAACAACAACAAAAATCTTCCACTGAATTTTTTTTGTTGTTGTGTTATTTTCATTTTTTCGAGACAAGGTCTTGCTGTTACCCAGGCTGGAATACAGAAAAGCACAATCATGGCTCACGGCAGCCTCAACCTCCCAGACTCAAGTGATCCTCCCACTTCAGCTTCCCAAATAGCTGGAACTACAGGTGTGCACCACCATACCTAGCTAATTTTAAAAACTTTTTTATAGAGACATCTCACCATACTGCCCAAGCTGGTCTCCAACTCCTGGGCTCAAGTGATTTACTCACTTGGCACTCCCAAAGTGCTGAGATTATAGGTAAGAGCCACTGTACCCAGCATTCCCCTGATATTTGATCATGAAAAAAAGAGTCTTAATACCCAATATTAGAAATCCAAAGAGAAACAGAAGAACAAATTCAGCAAAGGTTTAAAATACATTAACAAATTGTTCTCAATAAATAACAAAATAACACAAAATGGACAAACTCTTAAAAATATATACCTCACCAAATACCACAAGATGAAAAATAGAAAATTACATTACATAGATGAGCATTTTAAAAAACTGAATCATACATTATTCCTGAGTTGGGTTTACCCACAATATGTGAAAGTGGTTATATAATAAAAAATTCACAAATGTTATATGCCTCAAATAAGTTAATTGAGAAAAAATAAAACAATATCAGATGATACAGAAAGGCATGTCAAATAGGTATAAAAAGAATCAAAGGCCAGGCGCACTGACTCATGCCTGTAATCCTGGCACTTTGGGAGGCCAAGGCGGGCGGATTACCTGAGGTCAGGAGTTTGAGACCAGCCTGGCCAACATGGCAAAAGCCTATCTCTACCAAAAATACAAAAATCGGCCAAGCGTAGTGGCGAGCACCTGTAATCCCAGCTACTCAGGAGGCTGAAGCTGGAGAATCGCTTGAACCCAGGAGGCGGAGGTTGCAGTGAGCCGAGATCACACCATTACACTCCAGCCTGGGCAACAAGAGCGAAACTGTCTCAAAAAAAAAAAAAAAAAAAAAAAGGAACAGAGATCTTCCAGACTTTAGAAAAAGGAAAGGGAGAGAGCTTTAAAAAAAAAAAAAAAAAAAAAAAGGTAGAGGTCTTTAGATTGAGACATAAGTGTTGCAAACTCAAATGCTTTAATGGGCCAGTAAGCTAATATGCTGTACTTTATCAAATTTGAATAATCATCAATTGCAAAAGATACTATTATTTTATGTAAAAGTACAAAACTTTATTTTAAATGCAAAACAAAAATAAGCCCTGCTAATTAAAGTATAACACACCATGAAGAGTAACACCACTATTTCAAAGCTATTAAAAAGTAAAAAGATGTAAACCTTAGAATCGATGAAATTCAGTAAATATATAAAGCAGCAGAGAATAAAACAAAAGGGGACTGGTGGAGACTGTGTTGGTCAATTTTTCTTTAAATCTCCAAAGGTGGCTAAATAAAATATATCTATAGGAAGTAGTCCAAAGACCACCAATTTGTAATCTAGGTTTACAGAGACCACCAGAATTTAATTCAGAGTTGATCAAGGGATGTAACTGTAAATTACTATAAGATTTCTGAATCAAACAATTCCCTCTACAGAATACCTGGAGCCTACAGGAATGTGTTGTTAAAAGAGACTCCAGATAGTCAAGGAATTCTAAAGATCTGAGGCTGAACTGATTATCCTTGTCTGCAAAGATGCTGGAATCATCCATAATGACTATAATATTTGAAAATTAGGTACTCAGGTCTTAACTGCATGGGGATGATCAGAAGATTGATAGGAGGATAGAAATATTCAGGAATGAGGGAATGTCAGAAAAAATGACTGCAAAAAAAAAACAAAAAATGTACAAGACTGGTGTAGCTGCAACACAGAATAGGAATATATATATGAGATAGGGCACAGAAGAGTGATGAGTGAGATAAATTACTTAACCTTCAAAGCCATCTAATTTATTGACTTGATGAAAATATCTTAGTAAAAACTGAAGAGTACAAACTGAAATTTTTCCTTTATCAAACTTCCTACAGAAAAGAACAATCAAATGTAGAACAACAGAAACAAATAATTAGGTTACATTTTTATCCATGTCATCATCCTTTTAAAAATGAAATTTCAAGAAATGGAATGTTTGAAATCTACCTGGCTCTTGAAGATTTTGTTTTTAAAGACTAAAAATTAACTGAATCACATTTTGTAGGATGACCATAATTTATGAGTCAAAATTTGCAAAATAAAAAAAGTCCCAGAAAGGCTTTCTGAATTATAATGCTTCCCAGCATGCATTATGTTGTTATGTATCTTCCAAAATAATTCAGTACCTCTGAACAATGACACTCTAAGTACTCTCATTTTTGAACAGCAAAGGCAAAAAGCAAGCAGGGATGGGGGGTGCCTAAAAACATTATACATTTTAGTTTTTGCCTGAAGGCAATAATTTTATCAGCACAAAAAATATTCTCAATTCAGAATCTGGGAAATTCCACTCTCTATACAATAAAGACTGATTATTATATCTGCTTTGTGGGCAAATGTGGAAATGATGGCACTAAGAGAGTAAATAACAAAAATTTGCTTATGGTGACTAGTCCCTGACCTTTCAAAGTTAAAATAAAATCATCCTCCATAAAACTGATTAGGAAATAGGGCAAATATAAAAGCACCTCCTTCAATTCACAAGGAACATCAATCTCAAAATGCCTCTCCATGTGTAGATGCTTCAAAAGTAGATGTAAGATGAAGGCCAATTTTTACCACAAAAAAAGACCCAACTTGAACAGCTTTTCAAACAAAACAACGTCAAGTCCTACACCAAAGGAGGCTCCTCTAGTGTAAAGAAAAGATGCTCACACATAATCTCCCAGATGTCCTTTTACCATTAAGATGTAGGGATGTTGTAGCTTGTGACTGTGCAGCCTGAAACCGCCACAGTTCTTTTTCTACCACATAGAAAGCAAGCTTGAGAATGAGGCCAAAACACAGAGGAAGACACACAGCAATGAAGCTGAGCAAAGATACCAGATTACCCAACTCTGAAACTCATCCAACTTCTGGACTTCATTGTTGTGAGTCAATACATTTACTTAATATTTAAACTACTCAGAATCAAAATTTATGTTACTTGTAGTTGAGAGTACCCTAACTTATATACCTAGCCTGCCCATACACCTACTTGTCTGTCCTTGAGGAAGCTACTGAGTTTCATATATCTGTACAAATGGCCAATAAAAGTCCTCCACATCCTCCACTGCTATCACTCTTCCAATCTGTTATTATTTCTTGCCTTTTTTGACCACAACAGTCTCATAATTGGTCTTTTACTGCAGCCCCTGTGTCCACTGTCTACTCTCAATACACCAGCAGAGTACAGAAATGAAATAATATTTGGCCATGGTTATATGACTAGAACATGGCAGAACTATAATTAGAACAAAATAGACAAGGTCTTTGCTCTCATGGAACTAGTTCTAAATGTACTATTTACTATTCTGCCACCTCCCAAGAAACTCTGCAGAGAAACTTGGAGGCATCAAAGTAGGCTATGTCTTAGCTAATTTTCTGGAAAAGTTTTAGGGAATCTATTTCACCAAAAAGCAATTAGTGAGGCCAAACATTTATATGGATTTTCAACTTCAAATCTGAGGTTACCCAGTAGATTACCTTTACCACCAGGCACACTTTACCTTTGTGTTTATTTATGTAAATCTATCAATAAAACTCACCTTTAAAGCTTTACATTATAATGTAACCATTTAAAACAATCTAAACTGCAGCTTTTCAAGTTTTAGCTCTGTTTTAGAATGTTCCAAACCAATTTTCTGGAGAACAAACCTTAAAGTCTATTTTTTTAAAATAGGCTGGGTGCAGTGGCTCAAGTCTGTAATCCCAGCACTTTGGGAGGTCGAGGTGGGCGGATCACCTGAGGTCAGGAGATCGAGACCAAGCTGGCCAACATGGTAAAACACTGTCTCTACTAAAAATACAAACATTACCCAGGTTGTGGTGGCACACGCCTGTAATCCCAGCTACTTGGGAGCCTGAGGCAAGGGAATCACTTGAACCCAGGAGGTGGAAGTTACAGTCAGCCAAGATCACACCACTGTACATTCTAGCCTGGGCGACAGAGTGAGACTCCATCTCAAAAAAAAAAGATAAAATAAATAGGGGGAGAATTTTTTTAAGTATAAGGCTGTAGGAAAAGATCCTCTAGTACTGTGTAATCTGGCAGTTTAGAATTCCTGCTAGATAGAAACAAAGACTCAAGAGGAAGAGCATCAATAAACAAGGTAGCAGATATCAGAGACTGACTCAGGCCCCAGGGAGAAAATGAATGATTTAACACAAAACAGGAAATATTTCCCATTCAACAAATAGGATTCCCTTTCTGAATCTTGGCAACTAAACGGAAATAAAGATATAAATAAGCAATGCAACTAAATGGGCTTATAGAGCCAGCCATTTTTAATTAACAGCTACTTGAACATGTATCACTACTTGTGAGAGGTCATCTGAGTACAGTACTATATAAATACTTCTCAAAATAACCCCAAGAAATCAAGTGAGGAGTCTCAATGAATCAATTGTGCTAACAGGGGAAATCAGTATAAGGCACTGGAGTTTATGTTATGGACTTTTAAAGACCTGCTCATACTGGACAACTGTGAAAGACTCAGTGGGTGCTCCCTATGGGCTCTAAATGTTTACAACACCATCAAAAAGAAGTACATATAATAACTAGAAACAATACAATTTGTTTAAATTTAAAGTTTACTAATCCTATAAGTTTTCTTTCTGAGAACTTTAAAGAAACTAAAATAATGTTAATTCATAATTTTAAAAACCTTAGGTGCTTTGTACCAAAAAAAGTGCATTATAAATAATGTCAAATAAACAAAACCAGAAAAATACCTACATTTCATGACTAGAACATCACAGGTTGATTGATTAGCTCAGTGATTTACACTAGAATCTTCATTATGCCAATTCTCAAAAACATTCAGTGATAGACTAAATAGAAGCTGGTTTGCTCTTTGCTAATAAGACTAAGAGGAGATAATCTACAAAGCATGAAAATAATAATCATCAAATTTGGCATGTATCCTTTTAGTGCTAAGGATATTCATTAAAACTCAGTTGAAGGTTGCCTATCAGTCTATTTTCACTCATTGTTATATCTTACATACCTCTTCATCTAACAAACTACCTAAGATTTAAGAAGGAAAAGATGATAGGTAGGTACGTAAATAAGTAGGCAGGTAGGTAGGTGGGTAGGCAGACAAATAGACAATAGGTGGATGGAATGTATATATGCAAAGTGATAATTTAGAAAAGTTCTTAAAACTATATATAGAATCAAGCATATACTACACATACATGTGACTTAATGGGGGGCAGCCCAGCATGGTGGTCAGGAACAGAATATGTTCACTGTAAACAATCTGTCAGCAGTAATATCTAATGTCCTAAATTAGGCTTATATCTCATTCAGGTCTGATTTAATTGCTCTATTCACTAAATACAGTGTAAATAAACCCAAGCAGCATTTTTCTATCAAAATAGCAAGATTTTAGATAAGTTCTCTAATTATAACTATACCTCAAAGAATAAAGAGGAACTTAGCTGCACTCCACCCTGCCTCCTACTTCAAATGAATTAAATAAATTATAACAACCTATTCAGTACATTTACAAGAGACACTAAAAGGAAGGAGACCAGTGAAAAAGGTTTTCTTTTACTCACCTGTAACCCTCTCCTTCTCAGAATACTGGAATCATCCATAATAGATATCAGACAAAAAAAAGCCACTCCCCAGACAGTCAACTACTAGTGCCTCCTTACTGCTGGATAAAGAGGCAAACGATTTATTCAGTACACCACTAACCCACTGTTCCACTAAACCAGTTCTCCCTCCATCCAGCGTAAGTATACAATCACTGCCTCATATCAGTCACGTCTTTCTTCACAGGAGTACAGGGACATCTTATCTGAAGCACTGCCAAATAGCGGAAAGACTTCATATTTGTTTTCATTTCCATGCATACCCCTTTGGCTGAAATTATTTGAAGTATCAAGAAAAGAACGAAAGGTTCCAGGGGGAAAAATTCCAATCTTTGATATTCTGACTTCGTTGTTTATTAAAAAGGTTTAGCAAACAAGAGAGTCTCCACCTACAGCTACTAAGCTTATAAAATCCATGTCACGTTTTCCTTTCCAGACACAAAACCACTCCACATACGTTTTGAAAAAGATGACGATTCTTCAGAAATACAAAGAAAAACATATTATTCTGATGCCTGTATTTTAGACTCAAACTGATATAAAACCAGTTATTGTTTTGACTAAGTCGGCAAAATTCCTTTCATCCTTTGTACAGACAAAGCAAATGTCAGATTCTTTCGATACTGTCAGGGGCTCTTTTGTTTCTTTATCGCTAGACTCGCTGGTATTCACTTCTTGGACAGTAACGAAAGCCTCTTTCTTCAGGAGCTAAATCACTGCTAAGGTCGGTTTCCCTGCTCTTTTACGTGCAGGAGAGGGCTAGTACACGTGTTGTGAGTTCTGAGCATGGACAAATTCATTCATCTATTCATCGCTTACAGTGCTATCACAGGAAACGCTCCCCATTCCCCCAGACTTCCAAAAGGGGACAGCATGAAAAAGTCTAGTTTTATCCAAGCTTTAATAATCTCAAGATTGTTTCTTTGGTTACTGGCTGCCATTTTTAAAGTAGGACTTCAGCCAAGTTTAAAGATGCTTCTGTCTCTTAATTCATGGCGCAAAATATATAATCTTTTAGATTTTAAGAGTGAAAGATTGTTCTCATAATATGATTCTGTCCCTTAAACACTACATAAGCAACATTTAAACTTTACAACTTCATGGTAATTGTCAGAATCTTAGTAAACGCAAAGGAAAGTTGCTAATCTTTCTAATAAGTCACACACACAAAATTGTTTGTGAAGGCAGCACTGTATTTTTAGGAAATGGGTTAAACAAATTAAATACAATCATTTTTTCCAAACTATAAGACATGCTATAATAATTACTCACTCTCCAACAAAATTCAGGAGATATGAATCCAAATTTCCTAATATGACAGATAAAGGTTATATATAAAGAACACAATCAGCCAGTTGTACTACCTAAGGTGTAAATATAGCAATAACTAAAGGTCAGATTCAGTCTATACCCAATGAGGAAGAAAAGCTGTCCCTCCTATAAATATGACAGCTGCAACCAATAGTCTAGGGCTTGAAGGAAAGTCTATTTACAAGATCTTTTTCTGGTCTTCTTACAACAATTATAGCCATAAGAGATGGCTATACTGCTGAAAACTGCCCAAACAAAACAGGATCCATGTCCCTTTCATTCAGCAGAAATCTTCTAATTCTTAGCATAACCAGTGTGGTCTTTCATTGTGAGAGCTAATAAATCCACATCTCCACGGATTCCTTCTCCCATCTGCTGCTTTAAACAACTAATGGCTGGATTATGTCTATGGGGAAAACAAACACAAGACCTGAACAGACAGCAGATTTGCACAGGGTATGCTATACACTGTATGAGTGTCTGCAAAGTAACAGGCCTTTAAAGTCATAGAACCCCTCTATCAAAATAGGTTTAACTAACTAAAATATATGTATCAGCAGAGAGGAAGTAGGAATGGTTTCTAATTTATTCAACACTATAATCAGTAAAAACATAAAAATGATGCTTTCTAAGAAGCTATTCAGACAAAAGATTCAAAATGCAAACTCTTTATTCATTTACAAATTCAAGAATCACTTATCATGTCAACCACTAAGATAGGGATGAGGAAAAATTACCAAAATTAACATTACCCATAAACTAATAATCCTACTCTAGGAGAGTTCAAATCCAATGGGGAAGCCAAATATAAACAAGTAATTATGATACAACATGAGAAGTATGCTACATCAAAGGTATGACAAAGTGCTACAGGAATGTCAAGGAAGGCTCAAGTCATTATATTGGGAAGCCTACAAAAAAGCTTCAAGTGGAAGTGCCATTCGTGCCACTGCACTCAAGCCTGGGCAACAGAGCAAGACTTTATCTCAAAAAAAAAAAAAAAAAAAAATCTTCAATCAGTCTTCACTATCCAAAAAATTAAGTAAAACGCTTCTCCCCTTGGCATTCAATGTACTCCATAACATGGAAACAATAGATTTTATCTTCAATAGTACCTTATTGTAACTTAGCCTTCCAACTGGAAAGAACAAGGCACTGTTTCCTGAACACATCCCATGCTTCTCCACCTCAAATCCTTTGTGGATAAACAGGAATATAACCATCTACCCTAGAAGTTGTTGAAAAGAATCATTTACGAAACAGGTACGAATGGGACACAACTTTTTCAGTATATCTCACACAGTAGTGTGTGACCTGCTCAAAATTTCCTGCCACAACTTGGTTTCCTTAAAGCCTGTTTTGTTCTCAAAATTTATACAAATTTTGCATTTTTCTCTGTAAGATGATAAATCTTTATTTGTTTAATGTTACAATAATATTTGTAGTTACTGATTAAACTGTAGGAGACAGAAGAAGAGTAACCAGAGAGGTAGAAGGAAATCAAGACTGCAAATGCTATTAAAGAAGCCAAGAAAAGAATAGTCAGGAACTGAACAAATGCTGCCTGGAGGCCCATCATTAAAGAATGCCATCTGCGCCAGGCGCAGTGATTCATGCCTGTAATCCCAGCACTTTGGGAGGCCAAGGTGGGCGGATCACCTGAGGTCAGGAGTTCAAGACCAGCTTGGCCAACATGGTGAACCCCATTTCTACTAAAAATACAAAAAAAAACTTAGCTGGGTGTGGTGGTGGGCGCCTGTACTCCCAAGCTACTCAGGAGAATCACTTAAACCGGGAGGTGGAGGGGGCAGTGAGCTAAGGTCACACCATTGCACTCCAGCCTGGGTAACAGAAGAAGACTCTGTCTCAAAAAAAAAAAAAAAAAAGAATGCCATCCAATTTAACCGACTTGAAGTCACTGGTACCCTCTGTAAAAATGGTTTCAGGAATGAAGGAGTGGTAGCAACAGAAGCCCAACTCCAATGAGTAGGAGATGAGAAAATAAAGACAATGAATCCAGTCAACTCTTCCAACTTCCGTTTAACTCTCCATGCCCTTTGCAGCCAAAGTTCTCAAAAAAAAGTTATTCTTGAAAAGGAAGGGAGGGGATTCAGAGAATGAGCAGTGATAGAAGAAGGAATATTTCCTCCACAACAACAGATGAAAAAGAAAAAGCAGGTACAGGTAACAAAATATTTGTAACTTCAGTGGTAAAGAAGCTAAAGAAGCTTCCACATTATAGCTATTTTCTCCATGAAATGAAAAGGAAATCAGCAGAAAGCAAGGAGATTCCAAATTTGAGATGAGAAAAAAAAAAAATCTGACAGAGATAATGTAAAGAATAAGAAAATATCCTGAACAAAAAGTAGAATTGATAAGCGGTGCTGAGGACTGACTGACATCATTTAGCATCATTTTATAGGCCCACCAATCTGCTCCATTGTATGGCTTTCTTCAGTAGACTACAGTAATTCAAAGGCAAAGTTTTACCAGACAGCTTTACCAGATAAATTGACCAAAAAATGGGGCAAACAATTTATGAGATGGACTAGAGACAGTAACAATGGAATCTAAGCTAAAAGGGGAGGAAAGTAAAGATTAAAAGACAGGAAGAAAAGATTTAATAGAGGTGCTAATAAGTCTGAGAACTGGTATACTTTAAGAATAAAAATGTGGAAGCTAAAAAATTGATCAGGTTGTAGTGAGGAGGTTACCTAGAGCTATGATTTTAGTGAAGGAATAATTCAGAGGTATGACATGGCAGAGAGCTAAGTGGATTAGAAATGATAATGGGGTCAAACAACTATGCCAGGATATTATTGAATGGATCCCTCTACATGGTTGCTGAAAATAACAAAGATAATAGCAGGATTTGAGAGGTGTAGTAAGATGTTTATTTTATTGAGACTGAGTTTCACTCTTGTCGCCCAGGCTGGAGTTCAATGGTGTGATCTTGACTCACTGTAACCTCCGCCTCCCAGGTTCAAGTGATTCTCCTGCCTCAGCCTCCTGAGTAACTGGGATTACAGGCACCCGCCACTATGCTCAGCTAAATTTTGTATTTTTAGTAGAGATGGTGTTTCACCATGTTGGCCAGGCTGGTCTCAAACTTCTGACCTCAGGTGATCTGCCCGCCTTGGCCTCTCAAAGTGCTGGGATTACAGGTGTCAGCCACAGTGCCTGGACAGGAGTAGTAAAATTTATACTTGATGATAGAATCTAATATGAAACAGGAGGAATAATTAAGCTAGTAAACAGCAGACAGGAAGGGAAGGTTTTAGACATAAGGACTACCAAGAAAATTACCCTAATGGTCATATATATATTGATACTTGCTTCAGATTTTTTTAAAAAAAATTTTTTTGAGATGGATTCTCACTCTGTCACCCAGGCTGGAGTGCAGTGGTGTGATCTTGGTTCACTGCAACCTCCACCACCCAGGTTCAAGTGATTCTCCTGCCTCAGCCTCCCAAGTAGCTGGGATTACAGGCACCCACCACCACTCCCAGCTAATTTTTTTTTTTTTTTTTTTGTATTTTTAGTAGAGACAGGGTTTTACCATGTTGGCCAGGCTGGTCATGAACTCCTGGCCTCAAGTAATCTGCCCCTTAGCATCCCACTGCCTTAGGATTACAGGCATGAGCCACTGCGGCCAGCCCAGATAAATTTTTATCAAAGTGGATGTGCTTATTTACCTCAAATGCCCTATTTTATAACTGGAGAAATTAGGACCCAGGAAGGAGACATAACCTGCTCAGAAACAGTACAGTAGAAACTTGAACCCATGTTTCCTACTAGAACATTCAGCTTTAACTAAAGAGAACAGATAGAATAGGGTTTCTTGTCCAAGAACAGATGAATAAAACATTTTCATCAACTTCTCTACTATATGTTATTAGTATAAGAAGACTAACAGCCAATAAAAATAGATAAAAAGTAGAATATCTTGCAGAAATATAAGTAAATACATAAATTCTCAGAATAGGTTGCATCTATACATTTCCTCAACATAAATTATCCTTTCATGTATCAGTAAGTGAGTAAAATATAACTAGCCCTATATGGAAAGCTGTAAGATTCTTCACATAGTAAGCAAGCCAAGCAAAATAAGCACAACTTCAGGCCTGGCACGGTGACACATGCCTGTAATCTCAGCACTTGGGGAGGCCGAGGCGAGCGGATCACTTGAGGCCAGGAGTTCAAGACCAGCCTGGCCAATATGGTGAAATCACATCTCTACTAAAAATACAACAATTAGCCAGGCATGGTGGTGCGTGCCTGCAGTCCCAGCTACTCACAAGGCTGAGACAAAAGAAATCGCTTGAACCTAGGAGGCAGAGGTTACAGTGAGCCGAGACACACCACTGCACTCCAGCCTGGGCAACAGAGCAAGACTCCATCTCAAAAAAAAAAAAAATTAAAAAAAAAAAACACTTTAGTTACAAAATCTAAGTCCTGCGTCTCAGAGGAGACCCACTACCTCCATCACAGTGGTGCTCCCCCCAGCACAAAGCACAGAACCTGGAACCTTTACAGCCTGTGTAGCTTCTCAACAAAGGATTCTTTTTTGTTTGTTGTTTAAACAGAGAGTCAATCAAATAAAATTCCTTCCAAACAGAAAGGCCTTTTATAGAGGACAAATATGCTCCTCAGGGTAAAAAGACAATGATTTTCCTGCTATCCCATAGGGATCATATTTTACCATTTGCTAGGCTTATGATTAAGATTCCTCATTCCAATCTCCTAGAAATCACTATCTTTTAAAAGTAATCCTCCTTTCATTCATTTACAAATTAAGTATTCTCTATGTACCAGATGGTATCATGGGCCTAGATATACAACTGTTAATAGAAATAAATAAAAATCCCTCACCTCTTAAAGCTTACATTCAAGCGGATATAGCCAGGCATTAAATTAAAAAATGACTACATAAAATACATATTATGTTAGAAGATAGTAAATGCAATGAAGAAAAATAAAACAGGGAAGGATTAGAGGTTTGGGAGAACTTTTTCATGCAAATTTGATATTTGAGCTATTGAACATATTGATGAAAAAGCTATGCTAACATTAAGGCAATATGAACACTTAAACAAGTACTAATTCCCTTGCTAAAGCACTATTTAAAATAACTATACTCCCTACATATGATACACATCTCCTCCCCAGTCCAGCCCAACCCACTAACCTCTTGACATACACATTCAAGCATACCCACATAAAAAAATCAGATCTAAAGGATAACTTCTCTCCACTTATATACAAAACATCGTTCCAGGATTCTTTTTTGTTTGTTTTGCTCTTCCTCAGTATAATTACTTACTTATTGTGACCTATAATTTAGAATTCTCCTAACTTAAAACCAATTAGATAATGGTATCTTTTCAAAGGACAGAACATGTTTTTTCAACATACAGAAGCAAAGCAAACCAAATGATATGTAACCCTCAAAGAATAAAGTGTCTTGTTAGTAAAACATGAAACTTACAAGGCATGCAAGTAAACAAAAAGAAACAAAAAGTTTGACACCAAAATCACATGTGCAACTGCATGTGCAATTGTAAATAGTCTCACATTTGTCATTTCAACTTGAGTTACAATATACCTTGTCTGAAAAGGTTTTCCCTAGACTTCTTATTTGAGAAGACGCCACATATTCGTTCTACTTATTCATTTAAATATTTGCTCAACAAACAATTATTATTATTATTATTATTATTAGATATAGGATCTTGCTAGGTTGCCCAGGCTGATCTTGAACTCCTAGACTCAAGCAATCCTCCCACCTCAGCCTCCCAAAGCACTGGATTAAAGATATGAGCCACCATGCCTGGCCTCAAACATTAATTACAAGTTTGCTGTGTACCAAGCCCTGTATCTTCAGAACTGTCTTCTTCAAGAAGCTCACACTCAAGGGAGACAAATAAATAAAAATTATATTGCACTGTGTACATGCTCAGGGCATAGAGATTTTCCTCCCTTCAGCAGAGGCAAATACAATCACATTCAAGATCAATCCAAGCTAAACTTCTGAAGTCCAAGAGAAGCCGAAGATCTGAAACTGTAATGATAGTGAGTGAAACTAGCATTTGCTAGTCCCAAATTCGGCTCCTGAAGTCAGCACTACCAGAACAAAAAATTCAGTGTTTAACTAAATCCAAGCCAGAGCAATAAAGTAAGAAAAGGATAGAAAAGGAATATATAGTTGGGAAAAAATTA
This sequence comes from Cacajao melanocephalus, assembly GCA_963573385.1. Lineage (NCBI taxonomy): Eukaryota > Metazoa > Chordata > Mammalia > Primates > Pitheciidae > Cacajao > Cacajao melanocephalus. The sequence goes on along the minus strand of CAUYLG010044121.1, from coordinate 5,641 downwards.
AATTGTCCTATTTAAAGATGACATGATTGCCTATGCAGAAAAACTCTGTAAGAAAAACTTGTAAATGAGTTCAGCAAACTCACAGGATACAAGATCGGCACATAAAAACCAACCACATTTCTATATACTAGTAGTAACAAACGTAAAAACTAAAATTTAAAACACAGCATCATTTAAAGTTGCAAAAAAAAGTTTCATCTCACTTCTATTTGACCTCTTAAATTTCAACCCCACTTGAAATGAATTACCAGGGCTGAGGGATTGAGACTGTTCCTGGCAAAGAGCATGAAAAAACAAAAAGATAAAATGCTTAAGACAGATATCCAACAAAACATATACAAGATATGTATGCTAAGAATTACAAAATACTGACGAAAAAAATTTTAAATCTACATAAATGGAGAGACATAGTATCTTCATAGGTCAGAAGAATCAAATAGAAAAAAAAGCCAATTCTCCTCGAAACTTATTGTGATACTGTGATATATAATAAAAATACATATATTTTTGGTCTTCATCCTAGTTCTTGACACAGAGCTCCCAATCTCTTAGAACTTGTTGGGTGACAGAAATGCCTTTTGTTCTAAAGAAGTGAATTTTAACTGGGCTGTGCACCAGAAAGACCAAGCCATGATTAGAAAATTGGAACTTACCCTCTCACCCCTCAATCCTCTGGGAAGGGGTCAGGCCTATGTGATAAAGCCACCATGAAAATCAGTGAACTATAGGGTCCAGAGAACTTCCAGGTTCCTGACCACATGCAGGTACCTGGAGGACAGTGAGCCCAGAGAGGGCATAGAAGCTCCATGCTCCTTCCCACATGCCTCGCCCTGTGTACCTCTTCATCTGGTTGTCGATCTGTATCCAATTTATAGTTGGTCAGTCAAAAGAACAGGTAAAACCACTCCGGGAATGAAACTGGATCTGAAGTAGGGGCAATCTTGTAGGACAGAGCCTTAGCCTGTGGGATCTGATGCTTATTCCAGGTACACAGTATTGAAGTTTAGTTAAATTATAAGATACCCAGCTTGTGTCTGCTGGAGAGCTGTTTGGTGTACAGGGGGAATAAAAAACCCACAAATGTGGTGTCAGATGTGTCTTGTGTTGTGGTGAGTGTGAGAGTAGGTATAAGTTTAGTTTCTCCTTTATCTCTTATTTCCTTATAGGTTTAATGTAATTCCTGTCAAAATCCCAGCAAGACTTTTTGTAGATATAAAAAAGCTTATTCTAAAATTTATGCAGAAAGAAAAAAAAGAATCACTAAAACCATTTTGAAATAGAACAATAAGTGTAAGGAATCACTCTATCCAATGTTAAGACTTACTACATAGCAGCAGTAATCAAGACATTGTGGTATCGGCAAAAGGACTATCCCATAAGTGAACTGAACAGAAAAGAGAACCCAGAAATAAACAATACAAATATGTCCAATTGATTTTTTTTTTTGGAAACAGAGTCTGTCACCCTGGTTGTAGTGCAGTGGTGTGATCTCAGCTCACTGCCTCCTGGGTTCAAGTGATTCTCTTGCCTCAGCATCCCAAGTACATGAGATCACAGGTATGCAGCATCATGCCTGGCTGATTTTTATATTTTTAGTAGAGACGAGGTTTCACCATGTTGGCCAGGCCAGTCTCCAACTCCTGACCTCAAGTGATCTGCCCGTCTTGCCCTCCCAAAGTGCTGGGATCACAGGCGTGAGCCACGGCAACCAGCCTGAATATGTCCAATTGATTTTCGACAAAAGTGGAAAAGCAATTCAATGCAGGAAGGACGCACTTTTCAATAACTTATACTAGAACAACTGGACATCCATGAGCTAAATTTAAAAAATAAGCTTAACCCTACACCTCACATCACATGCAAAAATTAATTCAAAATGGATCATGAGTTAAATGTAAAATATAAAACTAAAAAAACTTTTATAAGAACACATAGGAGAAAACCTAGGAATAGGTGAAAAGTTCTCAGACATGACACCAAGAACACAATCTGAACTTCATCAAAATTAAAGACATTTTTCAACCTCAGAAAGCTGATTGAAAACGAACAGAGATTGTACACATAAAGGCAGTATGAAAAAAAAAATTTTTTTTTTTTTAAAAGTTGGAGTTTCACCCTGATGGCCAGGCTGGTCTTGAACTCCTGACCTCAGGCAATCCACCCACCTCAGCCTCCCAAAGTGCTAGGATTACAGGCGTGAGCCACCCCACCCAGCTGAAAAAAAATTTTTTAAGAAACAGAAAACCAATTTTAGGATGGGCACAGTGGCTCACACCTGTAATCCCAGTACGTTGGGAGGCTGAGGTGGGTGGATCACTTAAGGCCAGGAGCTCAATACCGGCCTGACCAACATGGCAAAAACCTGTCTCTACTAAAAATACAAAAGGTAGCCAGGCATGGTGGTACACACCTGTAATCCTAATTACTTGGGAGGCTGAAGCAAAAGAATCTCCTGAACCCAGGAGGCGGAGGTTGCAGTGAGCCGAGATCGAGCCACTGCATTACAGTCTGGGCAACCAAGGAAGACTCTGACAAAAAAATAAATAAATAAATTTTTAATAAAATTAAAGGATTTTTTTGCTGTGCAAAACACTCTGTTAAAAAGAATTAAAAACCGGCCGGGCGTGGTGGCTCACACCTGTAATCCCAGCACTTTGGGAGGCTGAGGTGGGAGGACCACAAGGTCAGGAGTTCGAGACCAGCCTAGCCAACATGGTGAAACCTCGTCTTTACTAAAAATACAAAAATCAGTCGGGCATGGTGGCAGGTGCCTGTAATCCCGGCTACTCCGGAGGCTGAGAGGCAGGAGAATCACTCGAATCCACAAGACGGAGGTTGCAGTGAGTCAAGATCGTGCCATTGCACTCTAGCCAGGGCGAAAAAGTGAAACTCTGTCTCAAAACAAAAAACAAAACAAAACAAAAAGAACAGACTGGGAAAAGTTATTTGCAAACCACATATCCAACAAAGAATTTATGTTTAGAATATATACAAACCCTTAGAAGTTTATAGCTTTAGGGCATGGGGGCTCATGTCTACAATCCTAGCACTCTGGGAAGCCAAGGCAGGTGGATCACCCGAGCTCAGGAGTTCGAGACCAGCCTGGCCAGCAGGGTGAAACCCCATCTCTAGTGGGTGGCAGTTGGCGGTGGGTGCCTGTAATCCCAGCTACTCGGGAAGCTGAGGTATAAGAATCACTTGAACCCAGGAGATGGAGGTTGCAGTGACCCGAGATCAGACCACTGCACTCCAGCCTCAGTGACAAAGATTCCATCTCAAAAAAAAAATTTTTTTTCCAATTAGAAAAAAAAAGTTAACAGCTTTAAAAAAATCCATTGCCAGTGATGCAGATTCAAAAAACAAATACATAAAATCCATTAACATGGGAGTGAATAAACAAATGGTATGTGACCATACATTGGAATACTACATATAAAAAGGGAAAGAACTGTGTGAAACAATTTAGATGGCTCTCAAAAACATTATACTTACTGACACAAATCTCAAAAGGTTATATATGGTACGGTTCCATTTATATAATATTCACATAAAGGCCAGGCAAAGTGGCTCACCACGTAATTCCAACACTTTGGGAGACTGAGGGAGGAGGATTGCTTGAGCCCAGGAGTTCAATACCAGTCTGGGCAACATAGTGACACTCCATCTCTACGAATTTAAAAAAAAAAAATCAGCCAGGCATGGTCGCTTGTGCCTGTGATCGCAGCTACTCAGAAGGGTGAGGCAGGAGGATCGCCTCAGCCTGGGAGGTGGAGGCTGCAGTGAGTCATGACTGCAACACCATACTCCAGCCTGGGTGACAGAGTGAGACCCTGCTTCAAAAGGAAAGAAAAAAGAAAAAAATATATACATATAATATTTACATAGAGAAGGAGAACACATTAGTAGTTGTGAGAACATTAAGACACAGTGAGAGTGCAAATATAAAAGGGCAGCCCAAGTGAGTTCCTTTGTAATAACAGCACTGTTCTGTATATTGATTGTGGTGGTGGCCATTATACAAATCTATTCATGGGATGAGATTGTATGAATGGTATACACACACACAAAACACAAACATACACAAGCACACGTAAAGACCAAATAAGGGCTATAATCTAGTTAATGATATTATACGAATGCCATTTTCATGGTTTTGATATTATATTATAGCTATATAAGATGACACTATTGGTGAAAGCTGGGTAAAGGGTTCATAGGACTCTGAACTATTTTTGCAACTTTCTATGCATCCTTAAGTGTCTTTTTAAAAGGCTAAATAAATGAATAAAAAAGTAAATTCCTAGATTTTCATTTTACTATCTCCCTATAAATGCATGTTACTTTATTCCCAAAATGCCCCCACATCTCAGAAATATTTCTGTTTGGAGCTTTTTGCCCCCTTTAAAAAACAATCCATTAATTCTATTTGCCAGGAGCAATCTCAGTCCCTCAGCTCAGGTAATTCAATTCAAGTAGGGCTGAAAATTTTTTCTATTAGGTCAAGTAGAAAAAAGGAAGTGAGATGAATAGATGCAGTAAAAGCTTTCAATAAAATCCACCATCCCTTCATGTTAAAAACCATCAACAAATCAGGCATCGAAGGATGGTATCTCAAAATAAATCGTATCTCAAAATAAATAAGAGCCACCTATGACAAATCCACAGTCAACATCATGCTGAATGAGAAAAACTGGACCATTCCTCTTGAGAACTAGAACAAGACAAGGATATCCACCCTTCCCACTCCTTTTTTTTGTTTAAAAAAAAGACAGGGTTTCACCATCTTGGCCAGGCTGGGCTTGAACTCCTGACCTCGTGATCCACCTGCCTCAGTCTCCCAAAGTGCTGGAATTACAGAAGTGAGCCACCGCTCCTGGCCCACTCCTCCCACTCCTACTCAACAGAGTACTGAAAGTTCTAGCCACAGCAATCAGGCAAAGAAAAGAAATAAAAGGTATCCAAACAGCAAAAGAAGTCTAACTACCTTCATAGACAATATGATTTTATACCTAGAAAACCCTAAAGATTCTGTCAAAAGGCTCCTGGAACTAATAAATGGCTTTATTAAAGTTTTAATATACAAAATCAATGTATAAAAATCAGTAGCAATTCTATATAGCAGTAACGTTCAAGCTGAGAGCCAAATCAAGAATGCAGTCTCTTTACAATAGCTACAAAAAACAAAACAAAACCCTAAGAATACATCTAACCAAAGAGGTAAAAGATCTCAACAAGAACTAAAGCACTGCCAAAGGAAACAACAGATGACACAAACAAAAGGAAAAAAATTTCATGCTCATGGATTAGAAGAATCAATACTGTTGAAACAGCCATACTATCAAAATCAATCTACAGATTTAGTGTTATTCTTATCAAACTACCAATGTAATTTTTCACTAGAAGCAACTATTCTAAAATGTACATGGGACCAAAAAAGAACCCAAATAGCCAAAACAATCCTAAGCAAAAAGAACAAAGCTGCAGAGATTACCCAGCTTCAGACTATACTATAAGGCCACAGTGTTTTTAAAAAAAAAAAAAAAAAAAAAAAAAAAAAAAAAAAAAAAAACAAATTAATGGTAAAAAAAAAGAAAAACCGACCAAAAAAAAAAAAAAAAGAAACCAAAAAAAAAACAACAAA
>CAUYLG010044117.1:0-31862 GCA_963573385.1 Cacajao melanocephalus | reverse complement strand
AGGCAGCAAACCACCTTGCCGTGTATGTACCTATGCAACAATCCTGCATGATCTGCACATGCAACCCAGAACCTAAAGTACAATTAAAAAAAAAAACAAAAAAAAAAACCAAAAAACTATTTTCTCAGAAAGAGAGTAATTATACTGGGAGACTAAGAAGGGCTCTATTTAACCAGCAGCTGAGATTGCTGCATGGTTACTTCAGCGTTCTCAGACCATTGAAGCAACAAGCAAGTAAGCAAGTTGCTTTCCTGACTATGACGACCGATTCAGTTATCGGGGGAAACAGGGTTTCTACTACACAATAAGAAAGAGTATGTAGAACTCAGCAGATTTTTAAAGGTATCCCTTGGTACTGCCATGACCAGGTAAAAGTTAATGGATGACAATAGCAATTTAAGTCAAGGCCACAAATGGCTCAGAACATGCAAGAATGAAAATGTGGCAGAGATAAGCACGTGGAATGAGTTGTGGAAAAAATAAATGACCAGTTACAGAAATGAGGATGGTGATAACTAGCATATTTCCTTCTTTGTCTATTTACTAAACAATGTGTTAAGCATTTTTCCCACGCTGTTTTTGCTCTTTTATATAAGTGGTGTGACTGGTGGTTAACGCTTTGTCTGCTAGGGCCACCGTAGCAAAATACCACAGACTGGTGGCTGAAACAACGGAAGATTTCATCTCACAGTTCTGGAGTCTAGGAATCCAAAAGCAAGGTGCCATCAGGGTTGGATTTTCCTGAGGCCTCTCTCCTTGGCTTGCAGATAGGCATCTTCTTGCCTTGTCCTTACATGTGCTTTTCTCTGTGTGCATGCACCCCTGGTGTCTTTTCCTCTTCCTATAAGGACATCAGTCCTATCGAGTTAGGACCCCACTCTTCTAACCTCATTTAACACTAATTACTTCCTTAAAGGCCGTATCTCCAAATACAGTCACGCTGGGGATAGGTTTTCAACACATTAGTTTTGGGAGAACATAACTCTGCCCTTAATATCTTATAATTCAATATTTAGAGTATTAAAGAACAATGGATACTTTGAGAATAGAAATGAACACCAATAGCATTGGATACAATGAATTATGGGACTGGAGAGACACATGTCTTCTATTTTGGGTGAAAGGATGAACCTGCTTTTATTTGTGTAAGGAATACATTCACCAAGTTAGGTGAAAGCATACCATTGTTTTTTACTTTTGTTGTTTCAAAACTTAGATATTGGTAAGCAGATATGTATGGATGATGAGTATACAAAGGTTATGACTGAATGATACTGAGGATCACCCCAGTCTGTCTAAGGTATCTGTACAACTACTTTCCTAGGCTCTTCTCAGCAGGCCTCTGATTAAATTCTACCAATAAGAGACATTTGTCTAACACTTGGTAAGTGGAAGAAAAGGAGAGGCTATTATTCTTTAGTGGTGACTGTGGACAGACGTGTAGATATCAGCAAGGGTAGATGAGATATAGGTTTTGTCTCAATCAAGGTCACTTTTTGTTTTATTGTGATTTAATTTTTCACATTCTATTATATGCTATTTCCCTTGAATTACCCAAACTTTTCAGTAAAGTCTGTTTGATGGTGTTGCAGAGAACTCTGGGACAAAGTGAGAGAGTGGAGAAGTCATCTACGCTATCTTAACCTCTTGCTATCATCTCATTCCAATTGAGGGGAGTGTGCACTTGACTCCAGGTGGGGATCCGTGGGAAACCAGGCCTGGGGAAGAGTGAGAAACAGCATAGAGAAGGGCATCATGTTAAAGATAATTTGGGAGGGGAGTGAGACAGACTTTCTGCTTTCCAAAAAGATACCATAGGGAGCGGATCTTTGAAAGCATGGGGTTGGATACTTGGGCATATGAGCAAAAGAAAAGAAACAGATTAGCTGCCTTCTAAATCCATTTTCACCTTTAAGATCCTACAGTTTTATAACCCCTGAGCAGAGCTGCTCCATACTTCTGATCTATTTCAGTGTCATTGCTCAAGGCATCAGGGTAGCTGGATGTATTTCTTTCGAAACTCTGTCCTTGAACACCATGTCTTGATTTACCTTCTCTTGAGTCTAACAATCAGCTAGTGCAAATGGGAATCTCAGACGTAAAGATAAAAGATAAATTTTATGGGTTAGGTTTTACAATGAATTAGGATCTTGCTTGTAAAAATTTGAATTACATGGTTAATCATGGCTGTACTATCTTGTTATTTGGATTGTCTTTCTTTAGTAACTGGTCTGTTAAACAGCTTCTCTTCTAATAGATCCTTACGAGGTTAATTAGATCACTCATTTAACAGTCATATTTGGCTTACTCAATCTTTGCTTGCTTGCCCTCAGACTCATCCATTAGTTTAAAGTCATATTTGTTGTCTTGTTACCTAAATTCTGACTTTGTGGTTTCTAAAAGTTTTCCGAGAGTAAAACATGGAAACCCTGTTTTACTTTAACCAAGTTTAAACCAAGTTTACTTTAACCAAGTAAAACCCCTTTCTGAGACTAATACGAGCCACCTGGACAAAAAAGCTATCTGCTTCCCTTTTATATGCCTTTTCTAGCTGATTTCCCTCTGAACAATAGACATATGCTTTTTTGGTGGCTTCTGCATGACCTGCTCCAATCAAACCCCTTATCTTTTGAGCTGTTTTTTCTCTAAGAGCCTTTCTAGTTCTCTTAATTCTTAATCCCAGTGTTTGTGTAGCTGAGCTTCCCCTTCACTTGTTTTATGTCTGGTGGCATAATCCAGGGAGTTTCAATATATCCCAATCTAGTAATGAAAATAACTGCTTCTAAAATCAAATTGGTATTATGATTATTTGTCATGGACCAAAGGTGGATTACACGATAGAGGTGTAATGATGAAGTCGAATAGTGTAATAGCTGCAAGGGACAAGAAGAGTCTAATCTACTGTGATTCTCTCATTTCACAGATGAGAATTATGAGATCTTCACAATTGTTTAGTGCCCTATGAGTAACTAATGTGAAAACGTCCTGACTTTGGCTCATTGCAAACTCTCTAATATCATGCTGCTACTTTGATATTATTTTATGGTTTAAATATAGAGTTGGTAACTTTCAAATCTCAAACTGTAATTTCTTTTAACCTGTGCAACTGTTTTTAAGATTGTGTCAAGAGACAAAAACACAAGATTTTTTTTTTTTTTGTAATTTTAAGAAGGCAAGGCCATTTCTGCCTTTAGTTTTATGCAGATTTTATTTTCTTTTCTGGAAATTTTCCTAGAATGTTCTAAAGGGATATATTATAATGACTTAAGGCAAAGATATTTTCCGGAAATGGCCCATTATTCTGTAACTCTCCATTCAGGCAAATTTCAATTTTACCAATTTAAATTACATGGGGGATAGTTATTGGAACTACATATTTGGATTAGCACTTTTTTTGATATCTGAGGCAGCAATCTTACTAATGAATGGAGCTTGTCCGGCCATATATTGGCAACTACTTATCAAGGTTGGTTAAACTTAGTGGTGAGGGCTCTCGGTAATGGACTACTCTAGGGCTGTGCACAAAAGCCATACCTGAACATGTAAAGTGGAAAATTGAAACAATTTATGTATCTTGATAATTCAAATAAATGTTCTAACATTTACCTCAATTACTTTGCATCTGCAAGAAAATGCGTTCCTATGTTTGAATTAGTCTGAAAATGGCCTCAGTGTTTTATTCCAATTTACATGTCCAGATATAGCTTTTGGGAAATGATAATAGTGACAGCTTCCATTATGTTCCAGGCACTATTAGGTGATTTTCATATATTATTTCTAACCCTTATACCAACCGCACAAGCTAGGCATTGTTATTCATTCCCATGCTACCCATGAGGAAACTAAGTTCATAGAGGTTACAGGATTTATGAAGGGCTTGAAATAGTAAATTTCTTTGAAGAAAATTGGCAAAGTGATAAAAGAAAGCAATACATGTTGTTAAGTCTCGGGGAATAAATAAATGCTGCAACATTATTTATTGGTTTAAAAAGACAAGAAGTTAAAACCCAAAAACTCTGCACCTTCAGTAGTCTTCCTTCCTCTTGCTTGACCATAATATGACAGTGATTTTGGTTTTTGCCTTCTTTCCTTTGTGACTTTAGATTATTATTCCCATGCTTGCTTTTTCTTTTTCTTTTTTAAGTTTAATTTCATTTTCCAAATCTTTAAATGATAAAGTCAAAACCAAAAGATTTAACAAAATTGTACTCCCTGTAAAATAACGTATGTCAAAACACCAAGTTACATTCTTTTTCTAAGGCAATACTTTGCCTTAGAAAATTCCAAATTATACTGGAATGCATTAACTTGCTACAGTTTTGACAGAGGCAGTCTGTGTGCACAAATCCCTCGAATACTGATGGGACTGCGATTATACCCTGAAAAAAGAAGTCTGAACACAAATTTTAGAGGGCTAGAAAGTGTTTAATGTCTCATTGTTTGTATCAAGATTCTAAATCACATTCAAGTCAATGACTCTGATCTTCATATCAATGCACAAATGGAACAGAAGATAAAAGCCAGGAAAGCTGTTTTCTCAGTAAAACACTGATTTTTGTTCTCCTGTTACCAGCAAGAGACCATTTGGGATATTTAAGCCCCAGGTTGAGTGCTTCACATTTGTTAGAGTTCCTCAATGTTTGAAATGGGTTTTCCCTTTAGGGAGCCCATCCATTTGGACAAGTGCTGCATCAGATCAAAAGACATGGGAAAAGGCATTTTGTGCACAGATTGAATTTTTTTTTGGCAAAATAACATAGCCTTTTAGCACAACATTGTCTATTCTCTACTGATTTTTCTTTTCTTTCTTTTCTTTTTTTTTCAAATAGTTGGAGTCTGTTTTCCAATAGTGTCAGGCTTTTTTTTCATGTGGCAAATTGGCTAGCAGCCACCTGGAGACCATTTGAAATGAAAGCTGGTGTTAAGGGATTTGGTTTCTCAGCTCCAGTTGGTATTGTGTTCCAGATTATTAAATGTTAATCAAATTGCTCACTGTATTGAAATTATTATTCTAATTTGTGTGTTATTTACTATTCGAGAAACAAATAATATAAACCTTTAAAACTTTTAATTTCTTTTTAAAATGTCATAGAAATACTAAAATAATTATGTCTGTAGTTTTAGTCTCTTTTCTGTTCAGAGAAAGTCAGTGTCATCCACATCTTAAGTATATCATCACCGTAAAATTATTTCACCGGAGGTACTCTGAACCCAAATTGCTATTTTAATTATAAAGAAAGGTTGATCCAGGAATAGAAAGTAGTGACCACATTTTATTTCCAAAAGGTGATGCTGATCCATTTTAGATGCACATTGTTTGCAAGAGCTATGAACACACACATTTCTGGCCATGCTGTTCAGTGAACCAATCTCAGGTGGTTGCAGACTGCACCAGGGAGAATGCCATTGTGGGGAAAGATTAAGAAATAAAGAAAGGGAGGGGAAAAGTGTTCTGCTTTCCTCTACCATGTATTTAGGAGAATTCCTGGCATGACTGATTCGGTATTCCCCTGCTGTCATTAGCAATTGTAGCCAATCACGGCTAATCATCTCCTTCCAGAATGAAAAGAGATTTGGCCAACGTGCAGTTGGAGTGACTTCTGCTGTGTCCCTGGGGATATTACTGGAAATTTAACAAACTCCTGTTTCTAAACTGCTGTCTTCTGATACAATACAATGGAAAATTGGAGCAACTATTCTGATAATATGTCCAAACAGTACATTTTCGAGTTCATTTCCTTGAAGAAAAATCTCAATCTCTAGGTTAAAGTCTTCCCTGACTTTTAGTACTTCTTGCTAGAACCATTATCTTTTTTGGAATTCTACTTAATTTATGTTTGAATCTCTCTACATCTTGTATTCCACAGTGCTTGACATACTTTGGTTGCTAGATAACATTTTATTGTTTATAGCTAATTATTTTCTTTGTAAAGAAAACAGTATTGCATAGTAGTTAAAAGGATCAGGAATCAGACTCCCTGAGTTCAAATATTACCTCCTCCACTCAATGGTTGTGTAACTTTGGACTCTCTGGAGCCTCATTTCTTTATCTGTGAAATGGGGATAGTAATATTTCCATCCGCAATATTAGTGATATTCAGTTGATGTCAACTGGTGTGTCATTTGTTAAAACACTGAAATTCTTCTATACTATTTGGTAAATAGTTGCAGCCTCAAGGTCCCTGAATGCTTCCCCTTCCCCTTACTGCCTCAAAACACCTTTGCCCACCACAGTGATTCTGCAAGAGACTGTTTGCTCGGTAGAGGGTCTCCAGAATGCTGCTTCAGCATTATGGCCAGCATCTGTCCTCACAGTTTAGTGCCCATGTTGTACATGTTGATGAAAGTTTTTAATATTATTCTCTTTATAGAGTTCTTTTGGATTAAATGTGTTGATATGTATTGATACGTTTAGGATAGTACCAAGTGCCTATTAAGCACTGTCCAAATTCCTCTTACTCTAAATAAATAGTAACTCTTATAATACAAGGTTAATAGCTGTTATGCATTTTGCACACCTCCCTGGAGCATAGCGCAGTAGGTGGGCAATCTATCTATTCATACTTTCTTTTCTTTATTTGTGCTAACACTGAACATGAAATCAACCATATTAAAAAAATGTTAAGGGCACAGTACAGTATTGTTAACGACAGGCACAATGTTGCATAGAAAATCTCTGGAACTTATTCTTCTTGTATAACCAAAACTTTATATTTGAATGGCAACTTCTCATATGTCCCTCCCACCAGCTTCTGGCAGCCATCATTGTACTCTGTTTTTATGAGTTTGACTGTTTTAGAAATCTCATATAAGTGAAGTCATGTAGTATCTGTCCTTTAATTGGCTTGCTTTACTTAGCATAATGTCCTCAAGTTTTATCCATGCTATTATATATTGCAGAATTTTCTTCTTTTAAAAAAATGGATATCATATATACATGTATATATGTATTACTGATCAGGAAAATTGATATCAATATGAATCATATGATCAAATTCAATCATATGTATATACATATATACATTTAAAGAATACATTTTTCTTTATCCATTTATTTATTGATGGACTTTTAGATTGCTTCTACATCTTGGCTATTGTGAATGGTGCTGCAGTGAACATGAGGGTACTAATCTCTTCCATATTCTGACTTCAATTCCTCTGGATATATATGCAGAAGTGGGATTGCTGGATCATGGGGTAGTTTTATTTCTAATTTTTTGAAGAATCTCTACACTATTTTCCATAGGGATTGCACCATTTTGTATTCCTAACATACAATACACACAGATTCCAATTTCTCTACATCTTCATCAATACTTGTTGTGGTTGTTTCTTTTTTTGAACCCAGAATTTTAAGGCTGTTGTTATTTTTGATACTAGCCATCTTAACACGTGTGAGGTGATGTTCATTGTGGTTTTGATCTGAATTTTCCTGATGATTAATGATGCTGGGCACTTCTTCATATACTACATTGGTTATTTGTACATATTCTTTCAAGAAATGTCCGCTTCAGTCCTTTGTCCATATTTATACTGAATTATTTATTTATGCTCTTGGATTGTAGGAGTTTCTTATACAGTTTGCTTATTAATGTTTTATCAGATATATGGTTTGCAAATGTTTTCTCTCTCATCTCCTAAGTTGTCTTTTGATTTTGTTGATTGTTTCCTTTCTTGTGAAAAAGATCATCAGTTAAAAATAGACAAACTATTTGTCTATTTTTGCTTTTGTTGCCTGTGTTTTTGGTGCCATGTTTAAGAAATTACTGCCAAGACCAATGTCATTAAGCTCTTCCCTTATGTTTTTTTCTAGGAGTTTGTTTCAGATCTTATGTTTAAGTCTTTAATTAATTTTGAGTTTATTTTTGTGTATGGTGTAAATGTGTCTAGTTTATTATTATTTTTTGCATGTAGATATTCTGTTTTTTAAATCATTAGTTGAAGAGACCATCTTTTCCCCATTGTATATTCTAGGCACCTTTATTGAAGATCAGTTGACCATATGTGCATGGGCTTATTTCTTGGATCTCTATTCTGTTTCATTGGACTATGTGTCTGTTTTTATTCCAGTACCACACTCTTGATTATTGTAGTTTTGTAATATATTTTGAAATCAGGAAGTGTGATACCTGCAGCTTTATTCTTTCTCAAGGTCGCTTTGGCTATTTGAGGTCCTTTGTGGTTCCATATGAATTTTAGAATTATGTTTTATATTTCTCTAAAAAATGTCACTGAAATTTTGATAGGGGCTACATCGAATCTGTAGATCACTTTGAGAAGTATAGACATTTTAACAGTAGTAATTAGTTCAATTCACGAACATGAGATGTCTGTTTGTTCGCTTCTTCTTTACTTTCTTTTGTGAAACTAAGCCCAGAATTAGCAGGAGGAAGAAAACAAAACAGTAAAGATAAGAGCAAAATTAAACAAAATAAAGAAGAGTAAAATAACAGAAAAAGTTGATGAAAGTAACTTTTTTCTTTTGAAAGGTAAAATAAAATGGATAAACTCTTAGCTAGACTAACTTAGAAACAAAAAAAGAAGTCTCAAATAAATAAAACCAGAAATAGAAGGGAGTTGTTATAGTTGTTGCCAGAGAAATAAAAAGCATCATTAGGAACTATTATAAATATTTATGCACCAACAATTTGGTCAACCTAGAAGAAATGGATAATTCCCTAGAGACACACAACCTACTAAGGCTAAGTCATAAAGAAATAGATATCTTAACAGACATAAAAAACCCTTACAAAAAAGAAAAGCCAGGGATCAGATGCCTCACAAATGAATTCTACCAAATACTTAAAGAAGAATTAATACCAATCCTTTACACTTCTTCCAAGAAATTGAAGAGAAGGAACAGTTTCAAATTCATTTTATGAGGCCAGCACTACCCTGACACTAAAGCTAGAAAAAGACACAAGACAAGGGAACTACAGGCCAATATCCCTGATGGATGAAGATGCAAAATTCCTCAACAAAATATTAGCAAACTGAACCTAGCAGCACATTAGAATGATCATACACCATGAACAAGTGGAATTTATTCCTGGGATGCAAGGATGATTCAACATAAGCAAATCAATCAATGTGATATGCCACATTAATAGACCAAAGGATGAAAATCACAGGATCATCTCAAAGGTGAGAGAAAGTATTTGACAAAAAATCAATATTCTTTCATGGTAAAACTGTCAAAAAATTAGGTGTACAAGGAATGTACCTCAACATGATAAAGACCATGTATGAAACGTCCACAGCTAACATCAATCCTAATGGTGTAAATAACTGAGAGCTTTCCCTTTAAGATCAGAAACAAGATAAGAATGCCAACTCTTGCCTGATCTATTCAAAATCCTAGCCAGAGTAAGAAGGCAAGAAAAAGAAATAGAAATAAAAGGAATTCAAATAAGAAAGAATAAAATTATGTCTGTTTTAAGATGATATGATCTTACATTTAGAAAACTGTATAATCTCCTCAAAAGGCTATTTGGAGTCACAAAGCCAGAGGAGAAAAAAAAGGATAAAAGGAACAAAGGTTGCCTACAAGACATAGAAAATGTCCTCCAATGAGGGGAGTGATGTCAGTAAGATAGCTGACTAGAGATACCTTGCTCTCTTCACCAACAAGAAAGGACCAAGGCAACAGATAATCAGCTACGATTTCACTGGAGTGTTGAAGGGAGACCACTGGATTGCAGCAGGGGAGTGGAGAGGAACCTGTGGTGATGGGAAGCCCAGAAGGGTGGCATGGAGGCATCTGGCCTTTGTAGCCCCCTCTCACTTGCCTGGATTGGATCAGCTTGGACATAGAAAAGACTTCCCTTGGAGAAAAGGTAAGCAGAAGAATCCTACCAGTCCCCATTGCCACCATAAATTCCTACACACCTTTTAATAGGATAATCTGTCATTTCTTACAAGCCCTAAGCTCAGTTGGGAGAGCACTGGGGCTCCACTTTTATTCCACCAAGCCCACATGAGTGGCTAACCACCACAACCTCAGCTGTGTGAATTCTGGGCCAAGGATCAACTGTGACACTGGTCCTGCACAGCAGGAAAACCAGCCTGCACCACTTGTACCTCCAGCTGGAGGAACAGTCTGGCAGTACTGCCCAAGGTGAACTTGCCCCTGAGCCAGCCAAACTGCTTGCAACATTCCCCAAGTGGGAGAAGTTCTTAGACCACATGCCCACAGGTTGGTGGAACAACTACGTGCTCACACCCAAAACCTCAGAAACAGCATCGTGTGGCTTGCACTGGAGGATATGCCTCTAGGCCAGTGAAGAAGCTATGCACCTGGAATCAGGACCCGAGAAACAGACTCGTGGGTATTCCTCACAAACACACCCCCTCAGACAAGTTGAGTAGTCTTGCATCCATGTTCTGGGCCTGAGAAACAATCCCATGGGCTGTTCCTGATAGGCATGCCCCCAAGATACTTGAGCAGCCTTGCACGAACATCCCAGACCTAAGAAACATCCTTGGGGGCCACCCGCAGCAGACACACACCCAGGTCAACCAAGAAGCTGTGTGGCCATGTCCCAGGCCTGTGAAGAAGCAGGGTGCCCACATCTTGGGTTTGAGAAACAGCCTCATGGGCTGCCCCTGGTAAGCACAGCCCAGGTCATCTAGCAACTGTGTGCCCATGTCCTGGGCCTCAGAAACAGCATGGTGGGCTACCCTAACAACTATGCACCCATGCCCCTGACCAGAGTAACAGCCTGTGGTTCCAGCCCCAGTGAGCCCAATCCCAAGTTGGCTGACCCACAATGTGCATACATGCACTGCTGACCTGAGAAACATCCTGGGGAGTCTATTCCTGGCAAAGCCACACCACCACCATCACAAACTCTCAGCCTAGGCCACTGAGGCACTCATAAATGTCACTAGTATGGATTATAGCTGGAGAAACTATATGGAGACTACACTATTGCATTCCCCTAGAAACAAAGCCAGTGCAACCCACTCAACCGACATATCAAGACCCCATTAAATTAGTACGTCTTTTCCTATGAAGCCTTCTCCATAAAATTAGAAGAGGCAACCATTCTACCATATGCATAGAAGTCAACATATGAACACATCAAACATGAAAAAGAAGAAAAAACATATTCAAAGGAATGCAATTATTATTCACTAACAGACACCAGTTGTAGGAACATCTGCAAAATGCCAGAAAAAGATTTCAAAACAATAATCTTAAGGAAATTTGTGAGCTACAGATAATATAGTTAGATGATCCAATGAAGTTGAAAAATATTGATGATTTTAAAAAATCAACAAAGAAATAAATATAAAAAATCAAACAAAAATCCTACAGTTGAAGAACCCAGTGAATGAAATAAAAAATATAAAAAATAAATACAATCAAGAACTTAAACAACAGACTAGGCCAAGCAGAAGAAAGAATGTTTGAATTTGAAGACAGGATTATTGAAATAACACAGGCAGGAAAAAAAAAAAAATGAAGAAGAAACCTAAGCCTACAGGATATATGGGTCAACATTAAGTGAACAAATACTTGCATTTTGGATATTTCAGAAGTGCATATATATTTAGGATTGTGATATTTTCTGATTGGCCAAGGCCTTTTATCTTTATATAATGTCCCTCTTTGTTTCTTTTAACCACTGTTGCTTTAATGTTTATTTTGTCCGATATGAGAATAGCTACCCCTGCTCAATTTTGATGTCCATTTGCATGAAATGCCTTTTTCCACCCCTTTAAGTTTATGTGAATCCTGATTTATTAGGCGAGTCTCTTGAAGGCAGCAGATAGTTGATTGGTGAGTTATCCATTCTGCAGTTCTGCGTCTTTTAAGTGTCTTTTAGTGTGTCTTTTAGGCCATTTACATTCAATGTTAGTATTGAAATGTGAGGTACTGTTGTATTTATCATGCTCTTTGTTACCTGTGTACTTTGTTGTTTTTTTGGTTTTATTTTTTGTTTCTGCTTTTTAACTTTTATTTTGTTTTATTAACTGTGTGATTTATGCTTTAAAGAGGTTTTGATGTGTTTCCAGGATTCGTTTCAAGATTTGGAGCGCCTTGTAGCAGTTCTTGTAGTGCTGGCTTGGTAATGGCAAATTCTCTCAGCGTTTGTTTGTCTGAAAATGACTGTATTTTACCTTCATATATGATGCTTAGCTTTGCTGGATACAAAATTCTTGGCTGATAATTGTTTTGTTTGAGGAGGTTGAAGATAGGGCCCCAAACCCTTCTAGCTTGCAGGATTTCTGCTGAGAAATCTGCTGCTAACCTGATAGATTTTCCTTTATAGGTTGCCTAGTGCTTCTGTCTCAGCTCTTAGGATTCATTCCTTCATCTTAACTTTGGATCATCTAACGACAGTGTACCTAGGTGGTGATCTTTTTGTGATGAATTTCCCAGGTGTTCTTTGTGTTTCTTGTATTTGCATGTCTAGATCTCTAGCAAAGCTGGGTAAGTTCTCCTTGATTATTCCCCTAAATATGTTGTTTTCCAAGTTTTTAGAATTCTCTTCTTCCTCAGGAACACCGCTTATTCTTAGGTTTGGTCATTTAACATAGTTCCAGACTTCTTGGAGGCTTTGTTCATATTTTCTTATTTGTTTTTCTTTTTGTTGTCTTTGTTGGATTAATTTGAAGACCTTGTCTTAGAGCTCTGAATTTCTTTCTTCTACTTGTTCAATTATCTTACCGAGACTTTCCAGAGTTTTTCACATGTCCAAAAGTATGCCCAAAATTTCCTGAATTTTTGATTGTTTTTTTTCTTTTTTTTCTTTTTTTTGAGATGGAGTCTCACTTTATTACCTAGGCTGGAGTGCAGTGGTGCAATCTCAGCTCGCTGCAGCCTCTGCCTCCCAGGTTCAAATGACTCTATGCCTCAGACTCCCCAGTAGCTGGGATCACAGGCACCTACCATCACACCCAGCTAATTTTTGCATTTTTCTAGAGACAGGGTTTTGCCATGTTGGCCAGGCTGCTCTTGAACTCCTGACCTCAGGTGATCCACCTGCCTCGCCCTCCCAAAATGCTGAGATTACAGGCATAAGCCACCATGCCCAGGTGTTTTTTCTTTAAGGTAACTATTTTTTTTTAAAAAAATATTTCTTCCTTCACTTCTTGTATTACTTTTTAAAATTTTCTTGCATTGGGCTTTGCCTTTTCAGGTAATCAGAGATTTCTTCTTGGTTTTGATCCATTGCTGAACTAGTGTGATTTTGGGGGTGTGTTGACAAGCCTTGTTTTTTCATATTACCAGGGTAGGTTTTCTTGTTTCTTCTCATTTGGGTAGGCTCTGTCGGAGGGAAGGTCAAGGGCTGAAGGCTATTGTTCAGATTTTTTTGTCCCACAGGGTGTTCACTTCATGTAGTACTCTCCCCCTTTTCCTGTGGATGTGGCTTCCTGTGAGATGAACTGCAATGATTGTTGTCTTTCTTCTGGGTCTAGCCACCCAGCAAGTCTACCCACCCAGCAAGTCTACCCAGCTCCAGGCTGGTACTGGGGATTGTCTGTATAGAGTCCTATAATGTGAGCCAGCTATGGGTCTCTTAGCCATGGATACTAGCACCTGTTCCAGTGGAGGTAGCGGAGGGTGCAATGAACTCCATGAGGGTTCTTAGCTTTGGTGTTTTAATGCTCTATTTTTCTGCAGCTTGGCCTCCTGCCAGGAAGTGGCACTTTCCAGAAAGCATCAGCTGTAGTAGTGTGGAGAGGGACTGGCAGTGGGTGGGGTCCTAGAATTCCCAAGATTTATGCCCTTTGTCTTCCACTACCAGGGTGGGTAGGGAAGGACCATCAGATGGGGGCAGGGCTAGATGTATCTGAGCTCAGGCTCTCATTGGATGGGTCTTGCTGCGTCTGCTGTGGGGGATGGGGCTGAGATTCCCAGGTCACTGGAGTGTGTACCTAGGAATAGTATGGCTGCCTCTGCTGAGTCATGGAGGTTGTCAGGGAAGTGGGGGAAAGCTGGCAGTCACAGGCATCACCCAGCTCCCATGCAAACTGAAGGGCCAGTCTCACTCCCACAGTGCCGTCTGCAACAACCCTGAGTCTGTTTCTAGGTGGTGGGAGAGATGCGCTTGAGAACTTGCCCTAGGCTTTCTGCCTCCCGGGTGGGAAAGAAAAGAGCTTTAGTTCTTCCTCTGCCTGTGAAGTTTGCAAATTGGATTCATGCCCACCCCCACATTCTGGTCAGGAGGCATCTTGCACTGTTGAAATTGTTACAAAGTTTAGCCAGAGAATTCCTTCTCCCAGTGGAGTTTTACCCCGGGCTCCTCTGGCCACCCTCCTGAAGGATCCCTGTGGCGCCAGGCAGGAATGGGCTGCTTGGGGACCCAGCAAGCTCCCAAGGCCTTTCTGTTGCTTCCTCTACCCCTGTATTTCACTCAGCCCAGCCCTCTAATTTGATTCAGCACCAAATAAAGTCAGAAATTTCTCCTGCAAACAGACCTTCAGCTTCTTTCCTTTCCCGCCTCCACAGCTGCGGCACTGACAGTATCTGGGGTATCTCCCAGGTCCTGCAGAGCCGTCTGCTTCCTTCAGAGGGTCTTTGGGTCCTCTCGGAATTGCTAGTTTGTTCTTGCAGTTGATCTGGAGCCAAAATTCACACTGCAAGCCGCCATATGCTGCTCTGTCTGGAGCTTTAATCTAGTCCTGCCTCCCACCTGCCACGATCCCCCATATTTCAATAAATTTTGAAAAAAAAATTGTCAGCCAAAAGAAATCCATAAAAGGATGGCAGATTGCTGAAGAGTGTTTCCAATGTTTGTAGCCTGGGATCAAGTGGCTTAAGATACACGTTTCAAGATTGGTAGTTGTTTAGGATTGGCCAGATTTTGTGACATTATCTGATTGGTAGAGAGAGAGTCTTGTAAACTCTTACTTGGTAAGTGTGAACAATTGATTGCCTGCTTGGAGAGCTGATTGCTTTGAGGAGTAAACTGTGTGGATCAGTGAGTACTTCTGAAGCAATGATTGATGTATTTTATTGGACTGCAGTCTTCTGGGGCAAAAATGTCCTGTGTTATATTGATATTTGGGCCTCCTGTATCTCAGTCCTAACAGTTAAGGATATAGAATCAGATGGACTCAATTTTCAAATACTATGGAGGAAAGAAAATGGAGAACATCAGGGTAAGGAGATTGAGATGCCAGGGAGGGGGCGAGTTATGGTATTTAATTGAGTGGTCTCCAGTGGTCTTATGGAAAGGTGAGATTTTATTAAAGGCTTGTAGGAGGTATGGAAGATATCCAAGTGGGATATATGGCTTATTTGTCTACTTTATCATATTTCTCTAGATTTAGTCCAAATTTAATGTAAGCCAATTATGCCTTAGAGTGGTCAAGAAAATTCTACTTTGTCTTTAATTTTTTCCAAATATTTCTAATGAAAAATATGTTTGCAGTTTTAGTTTTCTGCTAATTGCCTCAACACAAAGCTTTATTCTAATTGAAGAAACCTGGTTTAAATGTCAAAAAATAAGAAGCTAAAGGAAGGGTGAGGAGTGCATTGAAGTATTTATCATGGGGTCATTTTTGAGATTCTTCTTTTATCTCTTCATTGCTTTTTAAGTAACCCAAGGATCCTCTAAGTCTACAAAGGGACACTGCCTCTTCTAACCTGCCTTTAACAATGTCCCACTGGAAACATCCATTCAAATGACAAAATGTTAATTTTTGTTTTCATTTAACAAAATTTGTGACCTGTTACTCACTAATTCCATGTAAACCTCTGGAGCAATGCTTCAATTTTCTTCAATTTCTTCATGTTCTTCAATTTTTTTTCAACTTCAGAATATTTTTGGAAATTAGCTTCAACTTTTGCATTTTGAGAACCATTATTTCATGCTATAGATGACTTTTCTTCTATTTAAAATCTTAGTGACCACTTAGCAGGCAGATTTGCATTGTTTCTAAATAGTATTATAGAAAAAGCTACCCTGAAATGAACCTGTTTGATTAATCAATAGCTAAAGTAAGCCAAGTGAACAGCTTTGGTTCTTTTTCTTAAGTCACAAAATTCAAAAACTAGATAATTGCAAATCAATTTTTCTAATTTATAATTCAGCAGGATAATTTTTTGAATTTTAATTTTCTTTTTCAGATTAAATTTTGTTATAGCAAAGCTAAAAAACAACACATTGAAGTCTAATGTTAGATTTATCCTTGAATCATAAATAGATTTTTCTGTATTGGATAGATTACTGTACCATAGATGCACACCTTCCACAAGCCATATGGTAATTAAGGCACACTGTGTAACATGGACTTTTAAATCAAAGAGACAACACATACGCTAAATCACATCAGATGTGGGCTGAAGAAAGAATACAACTTCTGATTTCATATTTTTCTGCAGATATTAATATAGAAATTCATTCAAAGCCAACAAAATAGAATCTTATTTGCCTCTCACTAAAGTGTGAGTTACAATTAAAGTAGGTTCTGGAGTGGTAATTTGCACTGCTGAATGCACAGCGAGTATTTGTTAAATATTTTTTGAGTGTTTAATTAATTGACTTCCATTATTGCAGTTGGAGAAACAGACAAATAATACAGCATCCTGAGCTTTGTCCTTGGCTCTGTCACATGAGTTTATGCCAGTCAGCTTTTCACTACCTTGTATTTTCCAAGCTAATGTAGCCTTGTGAATCTGGGCTTAAGATCAGAAATAAAGAACATTTAATTTTACGTGAAAAACTTCATTTTTTGGACTTTTCAATTCTCTGTAACCACTAGTTCTATA
The DNA here is from genome assembly GCA_963573385.1 of Cacajao melanocephalus. Taxonomy (NCBI): domain Eukaryota; kingdom Metazoa; phylum Chordata; class Mammalia; order Primates; family Pitheciidae; genus Cacajao; species Cacajao melanocephalus. The sequence goes on along the minus strand of CAUYLG010044117.1, from coordinate 15,136 downwards.
TTTTATTAATCATATTGTCTTTGAATTCTTACTTTTTATTGCATAGAAACACTTTACATGATTTTTTCCTTTTTACTACTATTTATAGTATATCTGTCTAGGTTCCCACATGTATACCTACCATTGAGTACAATCTTTCTAAGCCTCATAATAAAACTATAATTATTCTCATTTTCCACATAAGAAAGCTGAGGATTGAAGATGTAAAGTAAGTTGTCCAGTTTCATAAATAATATTAATAAAAATTTCAAATACTCCTTATATCAGAAGACTTGACTCAAGCTGATAGTGCCATTAGGATTGCCCAGTTGCCCACATCCATTTACCAGCTGTACTGCCTCCCGCCTCCTCAGGGAGAATGGAACATTTCATATGAGCAGGGACTTGGATCAGCTGAAGGCCACTCTTCATTTCATTCTTCTTTGGTGGCCAAACCTAATTTCTTCTTTTCAATCAAGAAGCGTGTCTTAAATGGAAAAACCAAAATCAATGAGCTTGGGTAACAGAGTTTCTTAAAATCCTTAGGAGATGCAGAACCCATGCTCAGCAGAGAGCTGAGAATCTTTAGTGCCTTCTAAGAGATTGTCTGTTGGAATTCAGTCGGTACACAGCTAGGCCAGATTCAGTGTGCTTGTAGTCAGAATCAGAATAACTTTCTGAATCTCACATGTGCTATGTGTAGGGTAACCTCTCAGAGGCTTTATGTAAAGGGTACAGCAACCTAGCCATTATCCCAGACAATGCCAGTTAGTAAAATGATTAGGTGGAATTTGTGACCTGGTACTCACTAATTCCACGTAAACCTCTGGAGCAAAGAGGTTCAAGAGAAAGAATTCTTCAGGGCAACGTAAATAAATAAAGGCTCCTTTTTGTTGCTTGTATATGCCAACAAAAAGAGGACTCATAAAGTTTCATGTAATTATAACTACTTTATCATTCTAACAAAATCTATTAGCTAACAAATTCCTTGGCCAATTATTCCAACAGGTGAAACAGTTACCATGCACCTTAGAAAATACGATTAAGACTGTTATAAATCATATATTCCATATTTACTTGCATTCCTATTTTTCAACTAATTACTCATTCAACCTAATTTACCTTCATGTTGATGCCATGGGGCAACTGTAAGGTATCTTGCTTTGAGAAACCATGATACATTTAACCTCCACCTCCCCACTTCAAACGATTCCCCTGCCTCAGCCTCCCAAGTAGCTGGGACTATAGACGACCACCATGCCAGACTAATTTTTTGTATTTAGTAGAGATGGGGTTTCACCATCTTGGCCAGGATGGTCTCGATCTCCTGACCTTGTGATCCGCCCACCTCAGCCTCCCAAAATGCTGGGATTACAGGTGTGAGCCACCAACGTTTTTCTTAATGTTGAAATCATTTACAAAAATATAATTGCTTCATATTCAAGTTCTATATTTCTACAAGTTCTAGCCTAATAATTACTGAAGCTTGAATTCCTATTACAAACTTTACAGTGAGAAGTATTGACTGAAAAACAGAGTAAGCAAATAGATTTTTTATGCCAGAAAGGGATCTTATACTTGTTCATGGTTAACTGACAATGAATAATAAATATGTGGACAGAAACAGCATCACTCATTTGCATTTAAGAAATGCAGTTATTTCCAAATGTGTCTACCCTTACTGCAGTATGTTCCTCAAGGTCCCTGAGCTCCAGGTCATCTAGTCCAGCCCAGGGCAAAGTTATAAGGTGGGTGAAATTTGTCTTCATATGCAATTCCAATTTGTCTATTTCCTAGTAGGGCTCTTCCTGTAATTATTCCTTTATTCTCTGCTCATGCTTTTATTGTCCTTTTTTTCCCCAAGAATATTGTCCTTATACTTTAGTGTAAATTATTTTACCCTTTTTCTAGCGTATTTTTATTTTTATTCTTCTCTTTGAAGGTGGTACAAGAGACTTTGCCTCCAATACCAGGAAATTTAGAGATCCTGATCTATTATCTGGTGTGTAATTCCACTGCAGTATTTTAGCATTTATTTAAAAGTTTCTTTAAAAGAAATGTGTAATTTTGGCTCCTGTTTATTTCCTGACATTCTCTTCTTATTCCAGATTGCACTCTGACTAAATGCGTATTTATGCACTTTAAATTAAAGGATTATAAAGCTTCCTGTATGTCATAACCTCACTCATTAATTTTCCCATTTCCCTTTACTTTTTTTTTTTTGAGATGGAGTCTTGCTCTGTCACTCAGGCTGCCGTGCAGTGGCACGATCTCTGTTCACTGTTCCTCTGCCTCCCAAGTGCAAGCAATTCTTGTGCCTCAGCCTCTCGAGTAGCTGGAACCACAGGCGTGCGCCACCACTCCGGGCTGAGTTTTGTATTTTTAGCAGAGACGGGTTTCACCATGTTGGCCAGGCTGGTCTTGAACTCCTGACCTCAGGTGATCCACCCACCTCGGCCTCCCGAAGTGTTAGGGTTACAGGAGTGAGCCACTGTGTCCAGCCCCATCTCCCTTTACATTTTACCTTCCTTTCTAAACCTTACTTGGTCTCTCTTTGTTACATTTGCACAAATCTGTTGTTAAAAAAACTTTTTAATGACACCTCGTATATTTTAAAGAATGGCCTCTTTAAGTACATGAAGTAATTTCCTGATTTTAGTGTGTTGATAGCACACTAATAAGATAAAACATGTTATTTGATTTTTTGTTTTCTTTTTCAACTTTTATTTTAGATTCCAGAGGTACATGTGCGGGTTTGGTAAAATGGTACAGTGTGTGACGCTGGGGTTTGCAGTACGATTGAACAGACACTTCTTAAAAGAGGACATACAAGTGGCTAACAATTACATTTAAAAATTTTGGATTTCTAAGGAAGGACATAAGGTGTCAAAAATAAATATCAAAGTAGATAAAAATAAAGAAGCCATTGGGCAAAGTGGTATATTTAAGTTAGAAAACAAAAGCATTGAATTTTTATTGTTTTTCCAGCTTTTAAAATAATGGTTAACATAGCATTGTTGTTTATGAGGATTCAGCAATCTGAAAAAAAAATTGCCCTTCTTTCTTAGTGCATTAATTAGAAGTGCCAAATAAGATAAGCATTCCAGTGAAATACCATGAGGCTCTCTTCCTTCTGAAATGTTTCCATGGTGCCCACTTTGATTTCATCTCAGTCTCTCAGTCTCCACTCACAGGCATGGTTTTGTTGCTGTAATCATTAATATTGACAGGCAATCATTAATACACAAGCTTGTTTCTATAAACAGGATTTATGTATTGTCAAAAATTATGGAAGATAAAATGCTACATATAATGGCAGTCTAATTCACTCAGACTTTCTTTGCTTTTCTCTCTGGCTTTAAACACACGCGCGCGCACACACGTACACACACACACACACACACACACACACACACGGAGTCACGCTAAGGAAATATTGAGAAGCTGGTAAAGCTCCATGTTTGTTCACTGTATGATGGGGAGGTGATAGCCCTAGTGTATCCAGACAGAAGCAGACTTCGGGGAGTTAGTAAGATGTTCCTATAAGGGAAGGGACAATAATACCTGCAATTTCACAGCTCTCATACAAAACTCTGGGAATGCATTCATGCACATGTTAAACCCACATCTTCATTTCAGAGATCTGAAGCTCTGTTTCTCTCTCAGGTACTCAGTTTCCTTTGGGTTTTCTTCTCCCAGCTTATACCAAGACAATTAAGAAAATTCTTATCCAGAATTTTCAATCAATATAGCGTATTCCCCAATGAATCTGCATACAGTGTTTCTAAACAGTCGAGTTAGTTCAATCACTCTATCTACACTGACTCACATCTCAATCCCATGTCTCTTCCTGGCCCAGCTCTTCCACAGATGAACTTGTGGATTTCACTACTCACAGGATCTTGCCGTTTCAGAGTGATCATTTACCTCTGTGTGTCTCAGACTGCTCAGACCCTTGATATCATGCCTTCGTTCCCAGATAATCTGGTTCCTTGATAAATGCATGTTTTGACGGGAAATTTAATAGGAAATTGAGGGAGCTCCAGTCTGTACAACCCAGTCTGGCCAAGTATTCGCAGTGGGCCATCCTCCTTGCTGTTCTGGGTGAGGACATTGTCACTGAGCCACTCTTACTGCAAAACCCATCTTCAATATACTGTCCTTCCTCTGATCACTGGAGCTCTCACATTGCTTTTACATTACAGTTTCCGCTAATACAGAATGGGGTAGGTCTATTGCATCTAATTTTCTGAGTTCAGCATCATTCTATGTGCTTCAATTCATAGTATGGGCTTTTGCACTGATCATTATTTCATGTTCTGCATTGAAATCCTGCATTTTCTCCAGAGATTACTTATAATTGGGGAGCCTTGCTTTCTTATAGGGATGGACACCAACTCCTAACATCCAGCAGCCCTCACTGATGCCTATTACTAATCTGGGTTTGTTTTCCCAGACTCTGTTGCCCCTTAAAGCTTGTTCGTTTGCCTGCCCAGCTCTATGGGTTTTGTGTTAGCTTCCGTCATCACCATTTCTCACTTGACTGTTTTACGGAGAGTAAAAGACTAACATGCCGCTTGGCCCTAGACATGAGAATGTACTTCTTAGTTCATATGCCGAAAGACTGATCCTATTTCGTAGCAATTGGAATGTACTATGAGGCAGAGACAAACTTCTTTTTTATGAAAGTCATCAAAGAATAGAATTATCAAGAAAGGCCCCTTTGCCTTTCCCTACCACTATTGTGTCACCCTCCTCTTTTTAATCCAGCAAGTATGTGTTCCCAGAGCCTCCACCTCTGTAAATGCCTAGTGCCTGGGTATCAGCAGCTACTGTCTTTCACCAAAGATGCTCAATTGCTAGGTGGACAAGGCCTGGTACTCTTCCTGGAATGAAATTTAATTCATTCATTTGAAATAGAAGAACTGTCTATCTTCCTGAGCGTCGTCGCACACTGTTTAGTTACTAAGCTGGCATTCTTCAAATCAAAGACTCGGCCTTATCGTTCTTAGCTGCCTAAGTTACTGCATAAGTTGGACAAAAGCTATCCCCTTTTCCAGAAAGATACTACAACCTGCTGTTCAGAAAACCCTGAGAATATGCAGCAGAGGGAATTGGAATACTAATCTACTGATTCCTTTTCTTCTGTTTGAGGGATATTATTTCTTGTAATTAAAAAAAAAATTCACAGAAATTACCTGGGCTGCATTTATTAGACTGAAAAAGTCTAGGATATGTTCTGATTAGCCAAAATTATACTATTATTATTTTACTTATATCATGTTATTATGTTATATTATATATTTATTTGATAATTATGTTTGTATAATTTATTTGTAATATTTATGTTTATTAATATACTAATATTTATGATAGATATAGAGCTCAACATTAGGGAGATTTTAAAAAGAAGAGAACCTATAAAACCTAGTATCGGTGGGTATCCTTCTGGGACAAAGATAGCAGAAGAAGAAACAAACAAACAAACAAAAAACCTAATATCACTGAAATCTGGATACCTGAAAATATAGTAGTATTTCTTAAGGTAACACAGAAGTGAAATTTGATACCTGAAGACCTAATGGTATTTAAAAAGTTACAGAAATAACATATTCTGAAATTAGAAGTTTGAGCCCTTCTAAACAATGGCTGTGTCTGTATTGCCACTATAATGGGTTTTAAGCTAAGGTTTGTCTTTTATAAAACTGACGATTTGTGGGATTAATGTGTTGATAACACTTAGACACATCAGTGACCTACATCTATTCTGAACTATTTCTATTCTCTTCTACGTTATACCTATCACCAGCAATCTTCCTAAAGTACATTCTAGAATATGCAATCTTATTTATGCATTACTTGAGCTAGGTGACCATTAAGGAATCATATAATAAATTCATGTATCAAATATATGTAATCAGTTAATGAATAAAAGTTATAAGGTTTACTAATAAATCAATATATCAGTAATTCTAAAATTAATTATTGTGTGGAATTTGTCAACATTGTTATATCAGTAGTTGCAAAATTAAAAATATTTAATGGTGGCTAGCATTTTTTAAGTGTTTAACAGGCATTAGGTGTTTTAACACTATAAACTTGTTTTATTTCTATGACCACATTATGAGACAACAAATTAAGTATTTACATGGCTGATATGACAAAAAACTCCCACGAAATGTTGGTGAGAATATGGAAAAAGGGGAATGCTCATACACTGTTGATGGGAATGCAAAGTTGTACAGCTACTATGGAAACAGAATGGAGGGTCCTCAGAAATGCATGACTAGAACTACCATGTGATCCAACAATCTCGTTGCTGGGTATATATGAAAAGAAAGAAAAGCAGCATATCAAAGAGATATCTGCACTCCTATGTTTATTGCAGCGCTATTTGCAATAGTCAAGATATAGAAGCAACTTAAGTGTTGATCAATGGAAGAATGCATAAAGAAAATGCGGTATGTATACACAATGCACTACAATTGTGAAAAGGAATGAAATCATGTCATTTGCAGCAACATGGATAATACTGGAGGTCATTATATTAATTAAAGTAAGCCAAGCACAGAAAGACAGTGATTGCATGTTCTTTCTCACAAGCGGGAGCTAAATAAGTGTATCTCATGGAAGTGAGGATTAGAATGGTGGTTATTAGAGGCAGGCAGAGAAAGGGTGAGGAGAAGATGAAGAAAGCTTGGTTGATGGGTACAAAAATACAGTCAGCTAGAAGGAATAAGTTCTAGTATCTGAAAGTATGAGGGATAATTATGATTAATAATATATTGTTTATTATCTATTTCAAAATAGCTAGAAGAATTACAGTGTTCTCAACACAAAGAAAAGATAAATGTGTGAGGTAATGGATATTTCGGTTACCCTAATTTGATCATTACACATTGTATACGTATATCAGTATAGCCCATGTACCCCACCAATGTGTGCAAATATTACATATCAATACAGATATTAAAAATAAACCATTAATACAATTAGTAAAATAAGCCATTAATAAACTATTTTGCAGGTGAGGAAATGGAGACTTAGAGAGATTAAATGTCTTTAACAGAGCCCTCAGTTCTTTTCAGGGGTGGTTGACATTGACTTCCACGGTTTTCACATCCTCTGGACCTCGAGCATTCTAAACACAGATCCGAGAAGTAAGTGTCACTGACAGCTCATCAACATTTAGGATGCCTACACAACACCAGTTCATGTTAGAAATATGCAAACAGGATCAAATTCTGCTTAAGTATTCAGCAGAAGAGATTTCTCAATCAGTGCAAGTATCAGATAGGTAAAATGACAGCATATGAAGCTGTATAAAGGTATGAGGAAGAATATCCAACAACATGGCACTAAATCTCATAAAATTTCACTCCAGATCAAAGCATCAGCCCACAAACATTACAGTTCACGAGGGGGCTGCTGTGTCAAAATGGCAGCAATTATGCCCCTACCAGACAGTGGAAGAAAACAGAGTGGGAAGCACACAGAATGGGTCTGTTTGTTAGATCACAACCCACCCCAACCCAGGGGAGTCAAGATAAAATCCACTAAATGGAGGAAACACAATATCATTGAATGTCTTCACCATTATCAAGGCCATTAAAGAGATGTAAAAAGCACAATAGCAAACCACATTCATAAATAGTAAACTAGCCTTCAAGAAGGCCATAAGAACTCAGACTCATAAGTAACTAGATGTATGTTAATTTAATTTAATTGGAAGGAGAAGTAGAAAAATATAAAACATTAATCACCATCTCAAGGATGATTTATTTTGCACATATGCCTGTGGGGACAAGGAAAGCTGTTTACTTTCGGTAGTCTTCCAATGCCTGCTTCCGTCTCGATCATCAAGAGGATGCATTCATACATCTTCTGTATGTCAATAGTCAACTGGTCCTGACATGGCCATCCTCTGCTTTTGTTTGTGCAGCCAGAATCCACGAACATTCATGGGCAAATGGTGGTGAGTCTGGGATTTGCGATAATGCTATTATGCATCAGACCTCTGGGCCAAACAAACTGATCTACAGACCGTGCCAGATGCTCAAGCTATTATTCCCTGACCTCTTTATATAGGAATGGGCCCCTTTCTAAGAAAATGTGACTTTCATCAGAAATCTGGCATTCTGAATTTCCTGACTGACACAAGTCAGTACATACATTGTGTTCCAGGAGTTGAGGAAATCATTTTACCTTTAAGAGTGATTCAGTTGTTGATCTAATATATTGAGAAAATATAACTTCAACAGTCAGCGTTTTAGGTTACTTGGGTCGATTTGTGTCAAAGTTTTTGAAAGTAAACAAAAACTTTCAAACATAAAACTAACTCAAGCTATCCAGGAAATAACAACAATTCCATCCATATGCAGACCACTGTGTGTGTATACACCACACACTAGTAAAATACAGCACACCAGACCTGAAGTCCTGGGGAAATGCAGAGGTCAGCATAGATTTAGTGGAATGGCACTGATTTACCCTTTTTAAAAAAAATAAAATCAGAAAATACCCAACCATAAAACATAATCATGGAAAACAATTTATGAAGAACTGGTATTTGATAATTGCTTGCTGCTTCTAGTTTTAGAATTGTTTGGTCTTAATTTTCAAAATGAACAACTCCAAAATGCAATTGTTTGTTTCAACCTTGCTGAAACTCGTGTTTTGGCTGGAAATATACAAGTTACATGTATTCTACAATACATACTTTTAAGCATATACAAATAAGAATCTTGCCTCTTGGAGCTTATGAGGAAATTATAAACATGTTGTAACTACCCTATTATTGTTCAAGATACCGTTGCAACTCTCATGAGATATAACCTTTAGAGAATTTCCTTCTGCAAAACTTCAGCAGAGGTTACTCTCACTTTGTTGGGTTTGATGCTTCTGAAGAGGACAGAAGGAATTCTGAACCAAACCTGATATTAAATTGAGGATCACGATAGATGGGACCATATAATTTATACTGATGGGTCTGGTATTTTATACAGTTTGTAAAGTAACTCTGAAAAAAATTTCCAGAATGAATTCTAATTAAGTGTTAAGTAACAGCAATCTTCACTGGAATAAGTTGTTAGTTCTCAAATATATAAATTCATTTTTGAAGAACAGCACTTGCTGGGAACCATTTTTCCGTATGTTTGCTAAAAATTCACTTACATAAAAATTATTCATTGTAGTAGGAAACCAAAAGTTAGGCATTGAGCTGAGAATGTCTTTCAAACTTTCCCTAATCTAGAACTAGTGATCTTTTGTTCAAGGATGAAATCTGTCTCCTGGATTAATTCATATTACCCTGGAGCTATGTGTTAGAAAGCAACATCTTTTGTGCTTATAGTTAGTAAACTTCAACCCAAATTAAAAGTAATAGCAGAGTGGCAGAAGTGATTGCGGGATGCAATGATTGCTCATGACAGTAAACCTAATATTTTATTTAAATGATACTGAGTACTTTTTACCTCCCAGGAAAGGAAGTCAGGTTTATTCTCTGTTGATAGTAAGTGAGAAAAATATTGCTGCTTCCAAACTATAGATAGGATTGAAACACTTTAATAATACATCTAAAAAATATTTACCCATAAATTCTAAAGTGCTTTTCATTTTTTTATTTTTTATTTTTATTTTTATTATACTTTAAGTTTTGGGGTACATGTGCAGAAGTTGCAGGATTGTTGCATAGGTACACACGTGCCTTGGTGGTTTGCTGCTTCCATTTCCCCATCATCTACATCAGGCATTTCTCCCTATGTTATCCTTCCCCAAACTCCCCACCCGCCGCTATCCTTCCCCTAACCCCTAACCCCCCAAAAGACCCCAATGTGTGACGTTCCACTCCTTGTGTCCATGTATTCTCACTGTTCAACACCCACCTATGAGTGAGAACATGTGGCGTTTGGTTTTCTGTTCTTGTGTCAGTTTGCTGAGAATGATGGTTTCCAGTTTCATCCATGTCTCTGTAAAGGACATGAACTCATCGTTTTTTATTCCATTGTGTATATGTGCCACATTTTCTTTATCCAGTCTATCGTTGATGGACATTTGGGTTGGTTCAAGATCTTTGCTATTGTAAACAGTGCCACAATGAACATACGTGTGCATGTGTCTTTATAACAGAATGATTTATAATCCTTTGGGTATATACCCAGTAATGGGATTGCTGGGTCAAATGGAATCTCTATTTCTAGGTCCTTGAGGAATTGCCACACTGTCTTCCACAATGGTTGAATTAATTTACACTCCCACCAACAGTGTAAAAGCATTCCTATTTCTCCATATCCTCTCCAGCATCTGTTGTCTCCTGATTTTTTAATGATTGCCATCCTAACTGGCATGAGAGGGTATCTCAATGTGGTTTTTATTTGCATTTCTCTAATGACCAGTGATGATGAGCATTTTTTAAATGTTTGTTGGCGGCATAAATATCTTCTTTTGAAAAGTATCTGTTCATATCCTTTGCCCACTTTTTGATGGGGTTGTTTGTGTTTTCTTGTAAATCTGTTTTAGTTCTTTGCAGATTCGGGATATCAGCTCTTTGTCAGATGGTAGATTGCAAATTTTTTTTCCCATTCTGTTGGTTGCCCGTTCACTCTAATGATTATTTCTTTTGCTGTGCAGAAACTCTTAAGTTTAATTGGATCTCATTTGTCTATTTTGGCTTTTGTTAGCATTGCTTTTGGTGTTTTAGTCATGAAGTCCTTGCCTATGCCTATGTCCTGAATGGTGTTGCCCAGGTTTTCTTCTAGGGTTTTTTATGGTGTTAGGTCTTATGTTTAAATCTCTTAAAAAAACTTTTGTATTGTACTTTAGGTTCTGGGGTACATGTGCAGATCATTCAGGATTGTTGCATAGGTACATACATGGCAATGTGGTTTGCTGCCTCCATCCCTCCATCACCTATATCTGGCATTTCTCCCCATGTTATCCCTCCCCAACCTCCCTACCCCCCACTGCCCCTCCCCTAGTCCCCCCAACAGACCCCAGTGTGTGATGTTCCTCTCCCTGTGTCCGTGTGTTCTCATTGTTCAACACCCACCTATGAGTAAGAACATGCGGTGTTTGATTTTCTGTTCTCGTGTCAGTTTGTTGAGAATGATGGTTTCCAGATTCATCCATGTCCCTACTAAGGACATGAACTCATTGTTTTTTATGGCTGTGTAGTATTCCCTGGTGTATATGTGCTACATTTTCCAATCTGTAATCCATCTGGAGTTAATTTTTGTGTAAGATTTAAGGAAGGGGTCCAGTTTCAGCTTTCTGCACATGGCTAGCCAGTTTTGCCAAAATGGGCCCAGTTTTGCAGAAAATCTAAAAATGCTCAGTTTCTTCATCCAAATGTATTGAATTTCCTAACAAGGATGTTTTACATAACCTTGGGAAATTAGTGCTCTTGATCATCCTGTGGTACCTGTGATTTGTGTCCTGTCCAGCTCTGGTTTGTTGTGGGAAAGCTTCTATCGGTGTTAGAACTGAAAGTGGCAACTGGACCAGTCAAGTCTGTGGAGTGCCTGGTTACTGTCCCTAGTGCTCACTCAATTCTCACAGGGATTGTTGACATTGCCATTGCTGACACCTTACACTTCTTACGGAGATTCAAAGAAAACTTACTTTGCACTCTTTCTTTTGGTAATGCGCCATTCTAGGCCTGGGGCAAGAGGGCAAGGACTAGGCTGAACAACAATTTGAGTGACGTTTTCAATGCTCGGCCTCACCTTGCCATCCTCATCCTGGATTCATAGCCTTGCTCTTTTAATGATGAGTTACTTCTTTTCTCTGCAAGGACTTCTCAACCGCACAGACAAATATCCGCAATCTGAACTTTGGTTGTTCTGTACCACCAGTTATCCGGAGCAGACATGCCCAATCCTGGACAAAACAACCTGACCCTTGATATAGTGGTTTCCATTAATAAGCTAGCTCTCCACTTACCATGGCTTTGTGACATCACCATCGTCACTACCTCTGAAGATTTTTACTTTATCTACTTAAGGCTACAAGTCAGATAAATTATAACAAAATTTCATTATAATAACAAATGCTAACATTTGTTTTCCTACTGTGTGCCCTACATAGTTCTACATTGCATTTTACATTGGTTAACTCATTTAATTTCACAATAATTTTTTAAGATGGGTACCATTATTTCCCCCATTTTACTAACGAAGACACAGGCACACGGAAATTAAGTAATGAGTTCAAAGTCACACTAAGTAGATTCAGAGCCTAGCATCTGATGACTAGCAAGAAAGGGGAAAGAAGAGGAGTGAAATTTTGCCTGCATTTTATTTTGTTCTCTAGTGTTAATTTCAGAAGCAGATAAGTAGAATTAAATAATATTTCTCTCTCATTCAAATGATAATGCTAACCAGCACAAAGATCATGCCTGTTTACTCTCTCCATGGTATCTGAGGCACCTAGTCTACATTTAGTACAAAATACACACTCTATAAATATTTGTGAGATGACTGAGTAATGTAAAAATTTTAGTTTCTTTCTCTTATGTGACCTTCATTCTTTTTCTTGTGTCAACTTGTGTGAGCTTATTTTAATATACTGTAAAGAACTGAAAACTGTCTGGATTAGAGTAATTTAATACCCTTGTCAATAACTCACACAGCCTTCTGTGGCTGTCATTGCTAACGGTGTATGGGGGTTAGTGGGGTGTCGAATCAATTAAGAGGATATTTTCCTTATGGGATATCATCAACCAGACTCCTCTAAGATCTGTAATGCGGGCACACTGAAATGTGGAATCCACATCTAGGTGGATGAGTCTTAATTTTCACTGCCTCTGTAAGGCCCTTCATGATATACTATTTTTTAAATTATTTCTGGGAGCAAGAATAATTTCAAAAAATAATCTCTCATTGTATGTTGTCAAAGCTGATAACACTGATATGAGTTACATGAAATGTGCACATAAGGTGAGCTGCAAAGCTACTTAATGAGTAATATATATGAAAGTCATGAAATGTGCTCATGAGGTGAGTCACAAAGCTACTTAATGAGTAATATATATGAAAGTCATGCAAGTATGTGACTTCTCAACCTAACCATGGCCACGTGGTGAAAATTGTATTTTAGTTCTGGTCTTGGTATTTGATTGATTGTTAATCCTACAACCCAGTTAATCCTAAACTAATTAATCCTAACACTCGATTTGATGGTTAATCCTATAACTTGTTAAATTTATAAACCTTTTGGTCATCTTCAATTTCTTGGTTCTGAGACATCTTGCTGATGACCTTCATTGAAAGAATTATGAAGTGGCTTCATTTTACACAGATCTTTGTTTTAAACACTTTGATAGCACTTATAATTTAAAGACAAATGTTAAGATGAATATCTTAAAATTTTTATATAGTACTTAAAATTATTCTTGGGATCTGACTTTGATCAATTTACTTACACTTAGTGTGCCCTCTTCTTCATTTGCTAATGAAATGACAGTCTCGACCCACTTTTCAGAGGAGTCAACAAAAATTATTAATTGAGGCCAGGTGCAGTGGTTCACACCTGTAATAGATTCTGGGAGGCCCAAGTAGGCAGATCATCTGAGGTCAAGAGTTCAAGACTAGCCTGGCCAACATGGTGAAACCCTGCTTCTACTAAAAATACAAAAAAAAAAAAAATTAGCCAGGGGGTGTGGTGGTGCATGTAATCCCAGCTACTCAGGAGGCTGAGGCAGGAGAATTGCTTGAACCCAGTAGGCAGAGCTTTCAGTGAGCTGAGATCGTGCCATTGCTCTCCAGCCTGGGTGACAAGAGTGAAACTCTGTCTCAAAAAAAATTTTAAAAAAGATTAATTGAGCCTTATAGAGTACCTTAAAATATATAATTGCTTTGGATATAGACAAAGAAAATCACAAATTCTAAAGACATGTTTAAGCATAACTGGATGAAAATGCCAGGATGCAAATAGGTACCTGCTAATGATGAACAAGGCAGAAGAACATGTTTTTGTGTCAGTTTTACTATTTTAAGTAAAGTCTATTTAATTATAAAAATCAATTTAATCTGTCATGGAGTGATTTTACTTCAGTGTCTAATTGTAGGGGCGCTCCTAGCACAATTATGACCTCTTCCTGTTGTGCTCAGCTCAGGACCAACTAATGAAATGTGACGATAGAGCAGTTCTCTTGATTAAAGCACTTTAATAAATAAATAAATAGCTGGATGAATTTACTAGCTAGGAGGGAAAAGGAGCAAATGAAGCTGTAAATCCTGTAAGAACAGTTTTATCATTTAGAAAAACTTTTATGGATTATTTAAAGTGTGCTCTCTAATCACAATAGCTGATAATGTTTCATTTTGTTTCATAGCATTTGTTTTGATTGTATCGTTATCACGGTTACCAAGTTGCTCTAATATCTGCCTTACAGTATTTTTCCAGTAATGTGAAGGATAATTGGAGCTATGTGAATGTGCTTTTCTTTTCTATCCCTAGAAGGAGATCATAGTAGTCAGAAATCTGCAGAAGTTCCATTTGTAGAAAATTTATAAGTACCTTACCCCACTCACAACATTTAAGATTTATCTGTTAACAGTTTAATATTACACATCCACCCATTCTAATTGCTCTCTCACGAATTTTAATGATCACACTTGTCTTTGGCAGCATAACAGTGGAGATAAATTTTCCATTTTTTCTTCTTTTTGGGTAAATCCACAGCAGTGTAGAGATAATTTGATAAGATTTCAGTCTTCTCATATGCCAAAATGCTGGAGAAACCTCTGAGCTGACCTGGCACCTCAGTGTTCCAGCTCTGGTTTCAGAGGTTATAAATGGGGATAGCCCTCACTTTCTCTCTTGCTTTGGATGGTCCCTTGGAGCTGGTATTTATTTCTGCAACTTTTCTTGGTTGATTTGAGAGTAAAAAAAAAATCACTGTAGCAGGAGTCAAGAAGAGATTCAGAAACTAGTCGTATGACTATTGATTTTTCTTGCCTTGTCTTTTTCATGCAAATGAGGCTCGGTGTATACACGTGCATTTGTGTGTGTGTGTGTGTGTGTGTGTATGTGTGTGTGTGTACTGTAATTATATTATAATCAAAACCAAGTAAAACATCATTCATCAGCTCTCATGGAGTAACCGCAGTTCCCATGGAAGTTAAAATGGTGTTGTGGTACAGTAAAAAGAATATGG
>CAUYLG010044114.1:0-16029 GCA_963573385.1 Cacajao melanocephalus | reverse complement strand
ACATACATTTTTCTCAGTATCACATTACACCTATTTTAAAAGTTACCACGTAATTGGAAGTAAATCACTCCTCAGCAATTGCATAGCATTTCACAGGTTTAAGTAAAACACTGGTTGGCTGCTTGTTTGTTATTTTCATCCTTTATTCCTTCCTGTCTCCGTTGTTAAGCACAATTATTGGCATAAAAGAGTTTTTAAATACCCATTTTTAGACGGCATTCTAGACTGGGCAATAGAACAAGAATCCCGTTCTCTCTCCCTCTTTCTCTTCCTCTTTCTTTCTCTCTTACATTCTTTTGTTTCTTTGTTTCACTCTCACTTCTTTCCTCTCTTTTTCTTTCTTTCAAAAATAAAAAAATTAAAAAAAATTATTAAAAAAAAAAGAGTGGACTATAGTGAACTATAGTCTTTTCTTTAAGTTTAGCATTTCCACTCCATCTCTGGGACTTAGCACATGTTCACCAAAGGAAAAAAAAACCCAGTCACATCTTGTATCCTGTAAGATATGACACCTTGGCTTTCAGCTAGAGGTTAAATCGAACCTCTCCCAAGTCAAATAACCCCCAGGGCACATCTCATGAGAGTTCCTCCATTGAACTGTCAGCACTTTTGGTCACCTCTAATCCTCTGCTGTGAGTTTCTCTCCTGCCTTCAGAGGAGTCTCTTGGTTCCTTTGTCTGTGAGACTTCATAAAGTAGTGCCTCAACTCTGCCACTGCTGTGAGCACTCATGGTGGGATGCTGATGTTCATGGCAAGGGCTGTCTCCTAGGGCTGCTGAAGCTGCCAACTCTTGAAGTGTTCCCATGTTGCCCCTGCACTGCCTGGCAGTGTTCTGGGCAGGAGTAGGGAAGAAGTTTCCTTCCCATTATGGGCCATAGTTTGCCTCTGGTCTGATTTTTAGTTCAGGTTTAATCTACAAAGAAAATATGTGCTGGGCTGGCTCAGGCCCAGGCCAACACTAAAGCCCCAAGGCAATGCCAGCACAGCGTCACCAGGCTAGTGGCATGTTCATGTAGGGGCCTGGATCCCTGGTGGTGGAGTCCTGTGACCATAGGGATAAAATGGGCTGAGATGACAGTGAGCGATGGCTCCACTGGAGAGCTGTCTCCATCAGGGTGTCTGCTCTTCTCATCACAAAGGAGATAATAAGCAAAGTATTTGCTTTTCCTGGTGCAAAGCAGAGACTAGTACTTGAAACCTTCTGACATGCAGACTTCATGGTGCCAGTCGCTTTGTGGCTGCTTAGTAAATATTTACCCAAAAAATTGCGAGGCCAAGAAATCCGTCTGTTTAGTTGCCTGTGTTCTCATAGCAGAAACTTCTATTGCATTTCTGCTGTTGACTGGGAAGAAGATTCCAGAACAGACAGGCCCATCTCTAAGTAAATCTAGCAGGAGAAGCAGTAACTTAGGCAGGCAAAGCTGAAATCACAATAAAAGAATCCATCCGACAGGAACTCATGAATTTTTGGGAGGAGCTAGAGGAGCTACTCTGAGGGAGATTTTCTCTTGTGTTACAAACCATTTTCTGACCCCTGGCTTAGCTAAGCATTATTTTCAGTTACAAAAAAAAGGTTATCCAAGACTGTAGAGGCTGTCCAGATCTGTGACTTCGCTATGGAAGTGAAGCTACGGAAGTGACAAGCCATAGCATCAAGGAAGTGACAAATGGAAGGCAACTTAAAAAAAGAGAAAGAAATGGCATTGATCACCTTATGGTAGAAATGCTTTATTGTCTCTGTGGAGAAAATTCAAGTTGAATTTTAAGAGTGTGAAGAAAGGAACTGTGGCTTTCTCAGCCCACTCTGCCTACCAGGTATAGTGACAGATTTGCCTCAGGGATGTTTTCATGCTGACAGGGAAAGGTGCCATTACCAGGGAGGTCGCAGGCCAGCTGGGCAGCAGTGCTAATGGACTGAACAGCAGGTTCTTCAGAGCAGGAAACCAACTCAGAAGAAATTTAAACTTAGGGGTTGTGGGAAAATTTAAAAAGACGCCTTTGATTCCAAAGAGGAGAGAGAGCCTGATAATCACATGAAGTTGGTGAGGATGAATGTCAGTGAAGCAAGTGGGAGATTCAAAGCTAAATCAACAGCAGTTTTCAGTGCACTGGGATCAGAGAGGAAGCCCTGGACAATGGGCGGAGATTGGTGGACCACACTTGGGAGGAAGGTGGGTGTTATGATTTGGCTGTGTCCCCACCCAAATCTCATCTTGAGTTACAGCATCCATTATTCCCATGTGTCGTGGGAGGAACCTGATGGGAGGTGATTGAATCATGGGGGTGGGTCTTTCCCATGCTGTTCTCGTGATAGTGAATAAGTCTCACATGATCTGATAGTTTTATAGCTGGGAGTTTCCCAGCATACATCCTCTTGTCTGCTGCCATGTAAATGTGTCCTGCTTCCCCTTTCCCTTCTGCCGTGATTTTGAGGCCTCCCCAGCCATGTGGAACTGTGAGTCAATGAAAGCTCTTTCGTTTATAAGTTACCCAGTCTTGAGTATGCCTTATTAGCACCATGAGAACAGGCTAAAACAGCAGGAAGAGGAAACTTGGGAAGAAGGGACCCCAAAGTGTGTAAAAGAAGAAGAGAGTGATAAGTCCACAGCTGTACTCAGAGGCTACTGACAAAGGAGGCAGAATGATTCCAATTTGTTCTTCCATCCTCTGTCTCAAGGATATGGTCTTCAAACTGAAAAGTGCAGAACAGAGTGTGTGAAGAGGCAATGGTAGCCAAATAAAGTTCAGAAAATAGTGAGAATCAGGCCCAGATGAATGATCTTCCAGAGATTACAGGAGCTAGAACTATATGAAGCTGTTGTCAATCATGCATGAGAAATTGTAGAAAATTGGTGCTGGCCAGCAGATTGGAGCTGAGTCAACATGATTTCCAGCAGAGTGAAGTCTTTATGTGAATTAGAAAAAGGCACCCCTTCATCAAGATGCATTTCTTCCATCTGTTGGGAAATTATCATAATATACAGATTTTAAAGAATAGGATACTTCATGGCCACCTGCCAGAAGAGTCTTATAATATTCAATGCTCAAATCTATGATATCTGCTATGCATATGGTCCCTTCTAATATGTGGGCACTTTTAAGTATATAGCACCTGCATACCCTGCATGGTGCCTCTGAGTTTCAGGACAGGAAAAGGATGGGTTACAGAAATTACAGAATAGGGCCAGGTGCGGTGGCTCATGCCTGCAATCCCAGCACTTTGGGAGGCCGAGGTGGGTGGATCTCCTGAGGTCAGGAGTTTGAGACCAGCCTGGCCAACATGGTGAAACCCTGTCTCTACTAAAAATGCAACAAGTTAGTCGGGCATGGTGGTGCATGCCTGTAATCCCAGCTACTCAGGAGGCTGAGGCAAGAGAATTGCTTGAACCTGGGAGGTGGAGGTTGCAGTGAGCCGAGACTGTGCCACTGGACTCCAGTCTGGGTGACAGAGTGAGTTTCTGCCTCAAAAGAAAAAAAAAAAAAGAAAGAAAAAGAAAAAGGAATTATAGAATAGAAACTTAATGTTGAGCCTTAGAAAAACTGAACACTCCACGATCCTACTTGGGATCATTTAGAAAATAATGTGTCTATATGAGATTTCATCAAGAATGTTGATTAATGGAGAAGAGTTAACTTGGAGAGAGATTTCTAGGGCAGATTATAGTGCTCTTTGCTTAGTTCTGCCTTCTTTAGCAACTTTTAGACAGCATGGGCCTCAAATTTTCAGATGCAGTGCTAGGAGTGGGTAGAGGTTGCATAATAGAACTGGGTGCATAAAATGTTCACAGACTGAAATGATGGACTAATCTGTTAAAATTATATTTAATAGAGAAAATTTATAGATCTCAGCCATTATACAGTGTCGTGAGTGTAGAACAAGGGAAGATATGGGTTAGTAGAAATGCCAATAAGAGAATTATGTTGCCAGGAGCCTCAATATAAATAACTGGTGAAAAGTGATCCCTATAAAGGTTTTTGGAGTCCTAGACCACATCAATGGAAATAAAATTATTAGAATGATAGAGGTGAGGGCCCTATTCTACTTTTTTCAGCTCAGACCATGATTTTACATTTGATTCTGGGTTCCACACCTGAAGATAAATATAACTTTGGGGAGTAAATTGAAATGTTCGTCTAAGAAAGGGAAAAAAAATATAAATTATACCTTTATATAGCAGTGTAAGGAATTGGAGATACTAGCTTTTGTGACAGGGAAAAATATAAAAGAAAAAGTTACTTGTAATTTATAACTTTCTCATTAAGTCATCATGGTTGAACACTCTTTTGTTGTGGAAAGCAAAGTGATTGTTGGAATAATGGTCTCTGGGTTTCTGGGATTTGGGGAGAAAGCTAGGCACCAAATAGAGAGCAGCCTAAAGGAAAGGTGTGGAGGAGAAGGGATGGACTGGGTGGGGATTAGTGGGCTGTAAATCTTTCCTCCGCCACATCAATAAAATCTTTGTTCAAGTTGATATGCATTCTTTTGCTTGGTGGAAGGTATTTGTTGCTGCAGGCTGGGATGAAGTGTTGAGTTCTGATTCAAGATGGACTACTTTGGCCAGGTGCGGTGGTTCATGCCTATAATCCTAGCACTCTGGGAGGTCAGGGTGGGAGAACTGATTGAGCACAGGAGCTTGGGACCAGACTGAGCAACGTGTCAAGGTCCATCTCTACAAGAATTTTTAAAAATTAGCCAGCTGTGGTGGTGTGCGCCTGTAGTCCCAGCTACATGGGAGGCTGAGGAAGGAGGATTGTTCGAACCTAGGAGGTTGAGACTGCAGTGGACCATGATGGTGCCCCTGCCCTCCAGGCTGTGTGACAGAACAAGACCCTGTCTCAATGAAAAAAGAAAAAAAGATGCACTAGTTCACTTTGGAAAGGAGAATTTTCATATGGGAATAGTTTCAAAAGGCTTTCAGTTGAAAGATTAATAAACAATCTGTGTAAGCCAGTTGAGTAGAATTAAGATCTGTGAGCAAAAGTTCTAGAGGGGCAGGGTTGTTCTGTGGTGAAAAGGATGCTTTCTCAGAGGTAGTGAGCTCCTCATCCCTGAGGGGTTCAAACAGGCTAGATGATTTTTTTAGGAGATCATTTTTAGGAAGTATTAAATCTGAGAAAGGAATTAAAATCTCATTTAAACCCTTGATGTCTCTTCCCAACTTAAAAACATTGGAGCTGGTGGTTCTGATTTGCAGAGATGTAGTCTGTGGTTCTAATTTGCTAGACTTCACAGCCATTCTTTGTTCCTTCTTCCCTTTAGGCAGGCCAAACAAGCTCCACCCATTATGTTCAACTGATACATCTTCTCCTCTATATTGAGATGAAATTCATGTAACATAAAAGCAATCATTTGAAAGTGAGCAATTCAGTGACATTTGATATATCCACAGCGTTGTGCACCTCCCATCGCTATCTAGTTCCAAAACACTTGCAGCACCTCTAAAGGAAATCCCATACCTGCTAAGCAGTTCCTCTCCTAAGTCTAAATCTACAAGTTGTCCTTTCGTCCCCTTTGTCATGCCATTTATTTGTGAAAGAAATATGGTCGTTTCTACTGCAGAATTTACTACATTCTGAATTTGGTTAGTTGCTTCCTATGATGTTTAACTTGTTTTTTCTATTCTTCTGTCTCCTACATTTTCTATAGATTGGTAGTTATGTCTGGCGACCTGGTTGGATCCAGAGTCAGCAGTGACTTTGGCAAGGATAATTCACAGATTTTGCTGCATAGCTCCTAGGCCTTACATTGACACACACAGTGTCCTGTTTTTTCCATTTTTG
Organism: Cacajao melanocephalus; assembly: GCA_963573385.1. Lineage (NCBI taxonomy): Eukaryota > Metazoa > Chordata > Mammalia > Primates > Pitheciidae > Cacajao > Cacajao melanocephalus. The sequence goes on along the minus strand of CAUYLG010044114.1, from coordinate 10,247 downwards.
TGTTATACTGAGATGAGCACTGAGTTCAAGGGCTGTCAGCCTGATTCATTCTTCATAAGTTTTCCCACCCTCCACTTGTTTATTCAATATTGTTCATCAATGATTGCTTAAAGTTCTAGAGGGGAAGAAGGGGCCCTAAAGTGTGTAAAAGAAGAGAATTAGTCCTAAAGATTATTCCATTAGGGATTGCTAAGTGGCATTTCTATCATTTCTTCTGCACATGTTATCTGGAATTCTATAAAAAAAGTATTCCTTTTTCGGCCCGGCGCGGTAGCTCATGCCTGTAATCCTAGCACTTTGGGAGGTTAAGGGAGGTGGGTTTCCTGAGCTCAGGAGTTTGAGACCAGCCTGGACAACATGGTGAAACCCCGTCTCTACTAAAAATACAAAAAATTAGCTGGGCATGGTGGTGCGCATCTGTAATCCCAGCTATTCGGGAGGCTGAAGCACAAGAATTGCTTGCACCCAGAAGGTGGAAGTTGCAGTGAACTGAGATCACTCCACTGCACTCCAGCCTGGGTGATAGAGCAACACTTTGTCTCAAAAACAACAACAACAACAACAACAACAAAAGTATACCTTTACCATCTGTTTGGTTACCCTGAAATACAGTTCATATAGGAAAAGCAGGATAAATGCTTGATCCTGTCATGTCATCAGTTTTCCGAATAGTGAGTCAGCGGCCTAGAAAGCTCCAAGAAATGACCAGTGCATGCTACTATTATTATTACTAATTTAAAAAGTATTGTAGTGTAACCTGAGTAGCACTCTCAGGGGGTTTTATTATTCTTTAATTATTGATCACATTCCCCGTGGTGGTTTAATCTTAGTTCACCAGGCTTCCACTGTTTATTCCTTCATAAAGTAGTTTGGAGTGGGACAGCTGATGAAGGAAGCATCTATTGTGGGTGGTTATGTGGCCTGGCTTTGAATTGTGGTCTATCTACATCCAAATTCTGGCTCCAGCACTTAGCAGATGCCTGGTCTTGACTACAATGCCAAACTTCTCCAAGCTTTAGTTTCTCCTCTCTGAAAAATAGGATAATAGTATTCATGTTGAGTGTTTTGGTGTTAAATGAGATAATGTGTGTATGGTGCTCAACACAGAGCCTGGCAGGTAGTAAGGTTAGAAAAATGGGAACTGTTATCATGAGAAGCCTCTTGAAACAATCTTCCACCCCACAGATCCATCCAGAAACACAAGAATCCCCGCCAAACGTTAATACTTCCTCACCACCAGTCACACAGGGACTTGGCTTGCTCAATCTTGGTCTGAATTCAGCTGTAGCTTTATTCACCAGATCAGGCAGCTGAGCCCTCTAAACATGTCCCGAAGAGAACTCATTGTCCACCACCCACTGTGCTCACCAATATTTTTGAAGTTATTTACCAACTACTTATCTTTCTTTAAACATGAGTTTTGATGAACTCTGTGCATAAAGATGAAACATACATCTGATGGTTGTGGCATATTTTCCCCTCTTGCCTCCTTCTCCATCCTTTACCCTGCTCCCTATCTGGAGGCTGACCATATGGGCCACATCAATGGGCTTCCGTGTCCTCAGGCTTCTGGCTGGGTTTGGCCGATGGGAGGCACAGGCAGGGGATCTGGAGTAAGGTTGTGGTTTTATTCCTGCAGCTCACTCCCTGCCAGGTCTCTGTGGCTTGGCTGCATTCCCCTACTGTAGGCTGCAGCTCCTGTCTGGCAGTCCTCTCTCAGGCTCTCTGTAGTTTCCAGACATTCTGCCTGGGGGAGGTAATAGCTCCCCAGCATTTCCAGCCACAGGATGGTGCATGATCTGAGGTTGCTTTTCCTAACTCCACCCCTTGACTTTGTAAATAGTACTTTCACTAACCCCTGCTTAAAATTCCCAATGTAAGTGTGCCACTGTGTCCTCCTGACTGTTACACACAAAGTGTTTGTGATAGTAGAAGATCAAAACAACCTAAAATAATAAAAAATTATAGGGAACTAGTTTACCAAATTATAATGTAGTTATCAGATACAATGATATATAGATATCTGAATTCAGGTTTTGTTTGTTTTTTTAGTGACAATGTCTTGCTCTGTTGCCTAGGCTGGAGTACAGTGGTGAGATCATAGCTCACTGTAGCCTTGAAAATTCAAGCTTTTGAAAAAATATTTAATGACAAATGTGTATAGCATAATAGGATTCTTCAATTTTGTGAAATAAAGTGTGTGTCTATGTGTGTGAGCGCACAGAAAAAGGTTAGAAGTTGATATTCGTGCTATATAGGATGTAGTTGAATTTAACTTAATTTGTGCTTTTTTTTGTTTCTTGAATTAAAAAATAAAAGGTAGTTGAGTTTTGCAAGAATAAAATAAACACACTTCATGATTTTTACAGTATTTAAATCCGTTTTCTAATTAATATTGTGAATGTCAATTATAGCAACAAAGAATAGTTACTTTGGGCAGATGTTTGTTCCTATCTATGTATTATGATATTATTATGATGTCTGTAATTTACTTTAAATTACTTTAGCATAGTGTGTGTGTGTGAATGTGAAGGGTTGTGTGTGTGTGATGTGAATGTGTATATGAGTGTGTGTGTTAGTCTGAGCTACTCTCTAGAGGCTATTAGTTTGCTTTAATCAACAGTTCACACTCCAGGGGTGACCAGCGTGACCATACTCCAAAGGCAGCTGCTACCTCATTTCAGTTGTCTACATCTCAATCACCATCAGAGACTTCATTAATTAACATATCAACTGTCAGAAAAGCATTTCATGGATAAAATTTATGTCCTGTTAATCTGTATAACAGATGTTAGATTTAGGCTCATCTTATTGAGGTTAAAGATTTTCCAGAGGTGTGGATTGGCTATAATATTTTAGAGACAGTCACCACCCCACCAAGTCCTGTAGCCTGTCCTCTTAGAGATAGCACTTGAGGCTTAGTCCTTAAGTAGTTTTGAGTTCAGCCACAGTGTGGGATGATTCTGGTACTTTCTTTGGACAATAAGGGTGACAGAATCCTGCCTCTGGAATATTGTGGTGTCTGCCACAGGCATGAAAAATGAGATCAGAGCACTTAAAAAACAAAAGAGATCGTATGATTGGTTTTATGCCTACTCACTAATAAAAATTTGTTTCATTGATATCTGTGGCAGATAGATACATGTGGTATGAGACTTACTTTATTTTTTAATGAAAAAAATTTTTTTGAGATTGGGTCTTGCTCTGTTGCCCAGGCTGGAGTGCAGTGGTGCAATCATAGCTCACTGCAGCCTCCACCTCCTGGGCTCAATTTATCCTCCCACCTCAGCCTCCTGAGTAGCTGGGACTATAGGCACATGCCACCACACCTGGCTAAATTTTGCTTTTTTTTTTTTTTTTTGTAGCTGCGAGGTTTTGCCATGTTGCCTAGGCTGATCTTGAACTCCTAGGCTTAAGCGATTCACCTACCTTGGCCTCTCAAAGTGCTGGGATTACAGGCATGAGCCACTGAGCCCTGGCTGATATTTGCTTTCATAACAACCAGATAGAAAGGTTATGGGGGTAGCTTACCCTCTCCTTGATGCCTAAACTTTTTGGCCAAGACAATACTTCTGAGAGCCTTAGATGACCAAAAAAAGCTTAAGTCCATTTGCACCATAGAACATTTAGACTCTAAAGCACAGATGCTTTCTAGAGAGGTGTTTGGAAGACTCAGTTGCAAAAGAGCTATTTGAGGATCAAAACAGGATGGAAAGCCAGTCAAAAATGAAATAATTACAGTACGGAGCAGAAATGAGATGTTTATCATAGGTCAAAAAGTTAACTTATTGTCCATTGTGTCCCGTGACTTTGCAGAGTTCCTGCCACTTACCTGCTTCCAAGACTAGTATATTGCAGGCAGAGAACAAAACAGACCGGAGCTTCAGCTGGGTAGGATCTGAAGCTTGAACATGACCAGAAGAAGGTGGCAGATCCTTCCAGGTCAGAGGAGGAGCAGAATGCTTAGGAAAGTCATTTCAGTGTGGAAAGGAAAAATGTGTCCCCCTTCTGAGGATCCTCGAGTATCTTCAGGAGACAGCAAATAGAAGTCAGTCCTCCAAGACATCAGTGCTTCCTGAAATTAAGTAATAAAGCGTCAGTAATGGTGGGCTTATCAAGTCTGTTTACAGACTGGACTTGCTTAGGATTTCTCAGCATTGTCTAAAGTCTCTCAATCCTTGTAACAAACATGGACTATGAAGTCACATATAAGCAATGTTTTTATTTGCTCAAATTCTGCCTTTGTTCTGAGACACTGAGGCAGCTGAATAACATTGCGTATGTTTGATGATACATTTTGTGGGCTAGTTTATCCTGATACACCTTTCAGATGCATTTCTATTCCAAAGGGTGTCATATGATCAGCTTATTAAACAAGCTGAACTTTTTCTTACCATTTTCCCTTTGAACTTCTCTTTTGACTCATCCTTTCCTGCCTCTGGATGAAACTTTGGGAAGCTCCCTGAGCTTTTTCTGTCACTCTCAGATTAATACACCATCTAGTTTTCCAGACATTTAGTCCAGTCTGGTTGAATAGCAAACTTCAATCTTTCATCCCTTCCTGCAGCTTGGACCCATAACAGGCAGGAGACTAGCAGTGGGGAAGGGGGTCAGGGTTGCATCGTTCACTGTTTTCTCAGTCTTCTACTCTTTCTCCTCTGCTCTGTTGCTCTGGCTTCTCCAGGATTAGGGCTCGAAAGGCAAAGAGGGTGAAGGGCAGAAAATGCCTCCTTTGACTGCTACTGTTGTTATCTACATTGGTGCCCTCTGGGGATGGGGCAGGGGAAAAATGCCAGTCCCTCCTTTCCAGGACTCATTCTTGGCTTCCTCGGAGGTCTCTTTCCTGGGGTCCTCCTACTGCAGTTCTTGAATGTAGCATGTTCCTAGGACAGTCTCTGGCCCTCAGTGCCTCCCCACCTTCCCCTTTGCTGGCATCACTTTTTCCCTCCAGGTAACCTGAGACCTCCTTCCTTCTCTGATGGATCCATATCTAACACCTGAGAAGAAGATATGCATTTTTGCCCCTCCATATTCTTCAAGTGCAAGCCTTTCAAGGCAGCCTTCTTCAATCTGCCACCAATCACCCCTCTGGCCAGCCAGCCAGCATCTCACATTTTGACAATATCAGGTTCGGGGCAGTTCCAAATTCCGTTTTTTGAACTCCAAAGTATACCTATGAAGCTCTCTGAGACCTGTGACCCATGCTCATGTGGCTTATGATGAGAGTGACTTCCTATACCAGTAGCTGAAATAGCTCAGTTGGGGGAGCGTTACACTGGAGAATGACTTTCTACTTCTTTCCCACTTCCCAGTGGGAAGGGAGGGACAAATGGCACAGCACGTCAAGTCTTTTTCTAAAAAACTCCCCACTTCCCAATCTCTGTAACAAATCCTCAGGCTTGTCCCACTGTGATGAGTAAAGGACTGCAGCATCTGTCTCACAATGCTTAGCCTATCCTACACAGGGGGTCTCGTCCTATTGTTGTCAGCTGAAACTCTGTGATGAAAGGAGAGATCACATTTAATATCCTGTAACTCTAACCACACACACCCATTTGGTGGCAGTTCTGTTCTAACTGAAACATTGCAGAGGAGTCATGATGATTGAGTCTACTACAATGGAAGTGGTGGGTAATGCCTGTCAAAATCTACCCGGCCAACGTCATCGCACTCACTGTAATTCACTGTGAAGAATTTGGATACATAAATCAAACACGTTAAAGACTCAGAGTTACTTCTCTTTGGGAACTCCCTAATGACCGCCATTTGGCACTGACTGCCAAGTAGTTTCTGTCAATATCCCTAACAAAGTTAGAGCTGAGCCAGCCATCTCTCTGAGACTTGAAGCAGGCCAGAACAGGCAGCTCACTGCATGGTCTTTATAGAATATGACCTAACTCCATGGCTCTCCTGGAGGGCCAGGATGATGAGCAAGCATGCACAATTTCCTTTTAGCTATATGTGAAATGTCAGGAAAAAAAAAGCAACTCTAATGGAGAAATAGCTACCTTTAGTCTTCCTATAGACATCAAAGTTGTGAGACAAACTGGCAATTCCAGAGACCAAAAGTGAAATCCAAAAATACCAACATTGCTTTACAATGACTATGACAAGAAGAGAGTGCAAAACAGGGAGACCCCAAAACTGAAAGTTGGCACTTGGCCAGTGATTGTTCTGCCTCATTTTAAGACAAACCCTTTTACAAATAGATAGCCAGAGTTTTTTTCCTGGAATTTATGATAATTGTATCTGATCCAGAATGGAAGAAGAAACACTCAGAAATCTTTATTTTAAATTGCAAGAACAAGGGTAGCAATTTAACAGCAGTAGAAAGTAGCCTTTGACTAAATTAGTCTTCCAGTCCCCCAGGCTTCCTCAAATACAGCCTAGAGCAGTATTTCTCAATCTTTTATCTATTATAGCTGAATAAAGAGCTTGTTTAGACATTTTTTTCTAATCTCTCCCTCCCTATGAAATCTTGATAACATTGATATAGCTGTTTATATACTATAGGTATATCTGTTCTTTATACATAAAAAGAGTAAGACTTTTTCCACCCCCTAGTAAAATTTTCTAGTTAATTTCCTGGGGCTGTAGGATGTATAGGCACACCTTGTTTTATTGCACTTTATTACACTTTGTAGATATTGTGTTTTTTACAAACGAAAGGTTTCTGTCATCTCTCCATTGAGCAAGACTATCAGTGCCATTTTCCCAACAGTGGATGCACACTTTGTGTTTTGGTCTCACATTTTAGTAATTCTTGCAATATTTCAAACTTTATTATTATTATTATATCTGGTATGGTAATCTGTGATCAGTGATCTTTGATATTACTATTATAATTGTTTCAGGGTGCCACAAGCCACACACATATAAGACAGTGAACTTAATAGATAAATGTTGATATGTTCTGACTGCTCCATCCATCAGCCATTCTTCTGTCTTTCTCCCTTTTGTCAGGCCTCTATTCCCTGAGACACAATATTGAAATCAAGCCAATTAATAACCCTACAATGTTCAAGTGTAAAAAAGAGTTTCAGATATCTCAGTTTCAATCAAAAGCTAGAAATGATTAAGCTCAGTGAGCAAGATTTGTCAAAAGCTGATAGGCCAAGAGCTAGGCCTCTTGCACCAAAAAGTAAGCCAAGTTGTGAATGCAAAGGAAAACTTCTCAGAGGAAATTAAAAGTGCTATTCCAGTGAACACACAAATGATAAGAAGGAAGAACGGCCTTATTGATGATATGGAGAAAGCTTTAGTGGACTGGTTAGGAGATCAAACCAGCCATAACACTCCCTTAAGCCAAAACCTAATCCAGAGCAAGGCGTTAACTCTCCACAATTCTGTGAAGGCTGAGAGAGGTGAAGAGGCTGCAGAAGAAAAGTTTGAAGCTAACAGAGGTTGATTCATGAGGTTTAAGGAAAGAAGCTATCTCTATAACAGAAAAGTATAAGGTGAAGCAGCAAGTGCTGATGTAGAAACTGCAACATTGTCCAGAAGATCTAGCTAAGATCACTGATGGAAGTGGCTACTACAGATTTTCAGTGGAGACAAAACAGCCTTCTATTGGAAGAAGATGCCATATAAGACTTTCATAGCTAGAGAAGATAAGTCAGTGTCTGGCTTCAAATCTTCAAAGGATGGGCTGATTCTTGTGAGGGGCCAATGCAGCTGGCATCTTTAAGTAGAAGCCAATGATCATTTACCATTCAGAAAATCTCATGGCCCTTAAGAATTATGCTGAATGTACTCTGCCTGGGCTCCATAAATGGAACAGTAATACATGATAATAGCACATCTGTTTACAGCATGGTTTACTGAGTATTTTTAGCCCACTGTTGAGACTTACTGTTCAAAAAAAGATTCATTTCAAAATATTACTGCCCATTGACAATGTACCTAGTCATCTAAGAGTGCTGATGGAGATTGATGTTGTTTTCATGCCTTCTAACACAACGTACATTCTGCAGCCCATAGATTCAAGAGTCATTTTTACTTTCAAGTCTTCTTATTTAAGAAATACACTTTATGGGGTTGGGTGGGGGGCACCAAGATGGCTGAGAGGAGGCAACACTGGAATGCAGCTCCCAGCGAATGAGATGCAGAGGGCTAGAGGACTTCATGATTCCAAGTGAGGTACCAGGTTCATGGCGGTGGGATTCTGGTAGGATTCTGAAAATAGCCCAGGGAAGGTGAGCCGAGAAGCAAGGCAAATGCAGCCCAGGGAGGGTGAACCCAGATAGGGCAGGGCGCATCCCCACCTGGAAAGTGCAGATGGCTTGGAGGGTTGGGGACTTTACCCCCTTGATCCTCTGATTTGGATCCTGTGGTTCCCTCTTTCCTCCTGCAACCCACAGTCCACAAGAGCCCCACCAGACTGAGGGGCACCGTGGGTTGTCAATGCAAATCTGAGTGACGGCTCCCACCTGGTGCCACAAGTTGGCACGAACCTTGGTGGAAGTGTGGACTAACGCCAGTGGGATGAAACTACCTGTCCCACAGAAAGAGGCAGAGTTGAAAGCAGGGAAACAGGCCATAAGGCCTGGGAGACCCCACCCCCTACAAAACTCAAACTGAAGCCCCCGCAAGCTCGGGGGAAGGAGAGACTCCATTGGGAAGGCAGGGCTCATCTCACTTGCCTAAACAAACTCCAGGGGAAGACTACCCACTCAACAGCCTGAGTGAATCTGAGGCAGCCTAGCAGCACTTCTACAGGCCAAAAAAGATATAGCTCCAACCTCAACAAAAGCATGTACACTCAGAACTTCCTCCCAAAATAACCAACTTCAAAAATCAAAGGGAGATACATCCACAAAGATGGGAAGAAACCAGCACAAAAAAGGTGACTCAATCAAAGACCAGAACACCTCTTCTCCTCCCAGGGATCACAGCTCCTCACCATCAAGGGAACAAAACAAGACAGAGAATGAGTTTGACGAATTGACAGAAGCAGGCTTCAGAAGATGGGTAATAACAAACTTCTCTGAGTTAAAAGACCATGTTCTAACTCAATGCAAAGAAACTAAGAACCTTGAAAAAAGGTTAGGTAAAATGCTAACTAGAATAACCAGACTAGAGAAGAACATAAATGACTTGATGGAGCTGAAAAACACAGCACGAGAACTTCATGAGGCTTACACAAATTTCTACAGCCAAACTGATCAAGCAGAAGAAAGGATATCAGAGATTGAAGAGCAAATCAATGAAATAAAATGAGAAGGCAAGACTAGAGAAAAAAGAGTGAAAGAAATGAACAAAGCCTCCAAGAACTATGGGATTATGTGAAAAGACCTAATCTGCGCTTGATTGGCATAGCTGAATGTGACAGGGAGAATGAATCCGAGCTGGAAAACACTCTTCAGGATAGTATCCAAGAGAACTTTCCCAACCTAACAAGGCAGGCCAACATTCAAATCCAGGAAATTCAGAGAACACCACAAAGATACTCCTCAAGAAGAGCAACCCCAAGGCACATAATTGTCAGGTTCACCAGGGTTGAAATGAAGGAAAAAATCCTAAGGGCAGCCAGAGAGAAAGGACAAGTCAGCCACAAAGGAAAGACCATCAGACTCACAGCAGATCTCTCGGCAGAAACCCTACAAGCTAGAAGGGAATGGGGGCCAATATTCAATATCCTTAAAGTAAAGAACTTTCAACCCATAATTTCATATCTGGCCAAACTAAGCATCATAAGTAAGTGAAGGAGAAATAAAATACTTTATGGAAAAGCAATTGCTGAGAGATTTCATCGCTACAAGGCCTGCCTTACAAGAGCTCCTGAAGGAAGTCCTAAACATGGAAAGGAACAAGCAGTACCAGCCACTGCAAAAACATACCAAATGGTAAAGAGCAATGATGAAATGAAGAAACCACATCAATTAATGGGCAAAACAACCAGCCAGTAACAAAATGGCAGGATCAAATTCAAACATAATATTAACATTGAATGTAAATGGCCTAAATGCCCCAATCAAAAGACACAGACTGGCAAATTGGATAAAAAGTCAAGACCCATCGCTGTGCTGTATTCAGGAGACCCATCTCATATATAAAAACTCACATAGACTCAAAACAAAGGGATGGAAGAAGATTTACCAAGCAAATGGAAAGCAAAAAAAAAAAAAAAAAAAAAAAAAAAAAAAAAAAAAAAAAAAAAGAAGGGGTGTCAAAAAAATGAGATTTTAAAAAATAATTTTAAAAAAAAAAAAAAAAAAAAAAAAAATAAGTGCGTAAAAAAAAGTTTA